>JABFFJ010000485.1:0-33029 GCA_013623715.1 Fusarium verrucosum | reverse complement strand
TTTGAGACCCCTGCGGGCTGTAGTAAGATGCGACTGTAAATTGATAGGTAGATTACCGACCTTGTTTTCCCTTTGCCCGTCAACATAGCCATCCATTCCGTCGTTTCAGATGGGGTAGCGTAACATGCAATTGTGCCGTTGGGGAAGTCTTTTGGCGGGATGCTGATCACTGACTGATCATGTTGGTAACCTCACTCACCAGGATTAGCCTGTATCAAACCTTTATGAAGTGTTTATCCATCTTGTACACAATAGCTTAAACCTGATTTGAAGGGACATATCGCCCAGATTTGCCTTGACAGTCGTTGTTTCTTTGTTCCTTTCTGTTATCCTTTCTGTCTGCCTTTTGCGGTTATTGTCATTGTCGGGAAACATGAAGTTCCTCAGCTCTTTGGCACTAATGCTGGCCGTATTCCAGGTTGGCGTATTGGCTGCAGTCGCCCCAGAAGAGCCGCCCGCCTGTGGTGTAGGATAACCTTTTTCCATTTCTCAATGAACAGAATCTCGGGCATACTAACACATGCTCAGGCGTTATGTATCCAGCAAGAAGCCATCAAGTCACCTTGTGGTCTGAACGCAACTTGTATCTGCACCAGTGCCGAACTCAATAAGAAGATCTCGCTCTGTGTCGCCGCCAAATGCACCGTCAGAGAGAGTCTCTGTAAGTCTCCCCCTCAACAGCTTGGGTTACCTACTAACAGACTGTGCGCCAAAGTGGTCCAAAGTTACTCGAAACATGCATGCGGTGCACCATCTCGCGATCGAACAACTCTCGTATGGGTAATTGGTATCGTCTTTCTTGTTGTCGGTCTCATTGGATTTGGTCTTAGAGTCATGGCCAGAGTGTTTGTTGGAACACATACATGGGGGTCTGACGATTGGGTTATGCTGTTCGCTGTGGTACGTGCCGTGCTTGCTCTGTCCCTTTCGACTCGCCGCTCACTTCTCCACAGGCAATGATGATACCTCTGAATGCTCTATCCGTTCAAAGTAACTCTATCCTTTGTCAGTTAATTTCCTTGAGTCTTTGCTGACCAGATGACAGTCTCGCGAGTTGGACTTGGCAAGGATATCTGGAATGTCCATCCTGATGATATTACCGATTTCCTTTACGTGGGTTTCTTCGTGGCTCATTTTTACCTCTTTTCTAACTGTGTCAAAGTTATTTTATTGGGATGAGCTGCTCTACCTTGGGGCACTTCCTCTTACCAAGATATCGATCCTCCTCTTTTATCTCAAGGTCTTTCCAGGCAAGAACATAAGAATGGCATGTTGGATCTTCATTGGGCTCAACGCCGCATACTTTATTGCCTTTGAGCTCATCTCAATCTTCCAATGTCGACCAATTGAGGGTGCTTGGAGGGCTTGGGATAAAGAATTTCACGCCAAGTGTAACAACATCAACATGCAAGGTTGGATGGCTGCGGTTCTGAACATCTTTCTTGACCTTGGCACTCTTATTATTCCACTTCGCGAACTTTACATGCTGTCGCTATCGATGAAGAAGAAGATTCAGCTCATGCTGATGTTTAGCGTTGGCATTTTGTAAGTTGCTTTTCACCATCCGCAGACTCTTTTTCGTCTTGCTCACGTCCTCTCCAGCGTCACAATTGTCAGTGCTGTTCGCCTTCGATCTCTGGCAAGCTATGCAACCACCAGCAATGTCACCCGTGAGTACATCCGCCTTTTCCCCTTCAGCTCAATTCTCACATTTCTACAGAGGACTATGTTGAGATTGGCTACTGGAGTACCATCGAAGTTCCCGTTGGTATCTTCTGCGCCTGTATGCCGGCCATCCGCGCCCTATTCGGCCTTGTTTTCCCCAAAGTTTTTGCGTCTACCAACAGAAGCAAGAACAGCTACGCCAATATCTCCAAAGAGCTGAAGCCAACTTCAGACTCTCAGCAGCAAAGCTCCAGGGGCTACCCAACCCCTCAAATCACGGTTGAGACAGAAATTACCAGGTATTCGAGACATGAGGATGACTCTTCTGTAATTGAGCTTACTCAGATGGGACGGGAGGGCCAAGATGGGCATCGTTGGACGGAAAGGAAGTCGGCAGTCCCGTCAGAGCCTGTATAGTGTCCATCAATTGTTTTGTCGCTTGCCGATCTTCTAATTTTTGACATTGAAATTAATAGTCAATAGCGCCGGGTTATAGACCGTAGTCCAAGTTAGTGGTTCTGTTTGTCGTCCATTATTAAGCACTAATCAGATTGATCTAAACTATAGACGCTTCTGGTTGGAACTTTAATACAAGTCCTTGTCATCTTTAGTGAAGTCCATCCGGGGAAATGTTTTAGCGAAGACATATTATAATTTAATTCTCACAGACGAAACACCACCAGAGATTATATCCCTGTAGCTCAACGGTCAGCCCTGTTTTGATTACAATATTTTGACGTTTGCGCTATTCCTTAGCTTTTTAAGCGAGGTTTTGAATTAGAGCACTCCTTTTTTGTATATCACAAATACTACATACACCATTTCGAATTGGTCTGAGCCTACTGCGTACTGTGTCACTCCGGATTCCTTGGCTAACATATCACACAAAGGATCTTCTGGTTGCCTGGTCCAAATCATACCCGACGTCGCACTCACAATGAGGCCCTGTCATATCCCACATGGCGGCATTTGGCAAAATGCACTAACTCCACTACCATTACCACTGCAACTGAAATTTGCAACCTCGCGCCTTGTCACCTCGTTAGCCCAGGGGCTGCACAGCGAGACTCCTCCGCGTCGAGTTACTTCGTTCTCTCTTAATCGGAAATCAGGGGGTTTCCGTTAATCTATCGAGGCCGATGAACGCCCCAAATTCTTAGCCCGTCGGCCCCGTATTGATAAGCGGAATAGATCAATATTGGTTACACTGCGTTTTCGTGAAATTCTATTCAAGGACGTCCGAAAGCGTTCATCTGTTCCTGGAACCTTTCATGACGATCGCTTTCTTGACTTGGCAGTGGGGGGAATTGCATGTTCTCCCCTTTTATTCCTTTACCAACGATGTAGGTAGTCCGTTCAGAATTTGTTTCATGATCTAACAAGACGGTTATTCCCTCCATTCCTCGTCGTCCACCTTCATTCGTACTTGGCAATCAACAGCCAAGATGCGTTTGTTACTCGCTATTACTTGTCTTTCTGCTTTGGCTGATTCAGCCTCTGCTTTGTGAGCAAACACGTCTCAATCAATGAAACATCTTACTGATTCAGAGTCGCAGTACACCATGGAGTTCGTCTACACACGAACAGTCTCACAACCCCTTCATCGGTAAACGCGAAACAAGTAAAATCGAGTATGACTATGTCATCGTTGGTTCCGGCGCTGGAGGAGGTCCCGTCGCTGCCAACCTCGCCAGAGCTGGCTTCAAAGTTTTACTCATCGACGCTGGTGGTGACTCGGGAGATGCATGGGTTGAGAAGGTTCCGGCCTTAAGTCTCATCGCAAGCGAGTTTGAGGATACGCGATGGAATTACTTCGTTAACCATTATTCCGATATCAAGCAGCAAAAGAGAGACTCCAAGATGACCTACCAGAAACCCGACGGCAGCCATTATGTCGGCCTTGAACCACCCAAGGATGCTAAGCCTTTGGGTATCCTATATCCTCGAGCTGGTACTCTAGGCGGATGTACACGTCACAATGCCCTCATCACTGTTGCTGCCCATGACAGTGATTGGACTTACATCTCTACTCTTACCGGCGACGACTCTTGGAACCCCAGCAACATGAAGTCGTACTTCAAGAAGCTGGAGAAGAACATGTATCTACCCAGCAGCATCGTTGGCCACGGCTTCAAAGGCTGGCTTGGTACATCGCTGACCCCGCTGACCCTAGTCGTCGAGGATCTCAAGTTCTTGTCTTTGGTCATCTCTGGTGCTTCGGCTGCGGGAAAAAGTCTTTTGGGTTTGGTGTTGAATACGGTGACCGGACTTGGTCAGATCTTGCTTCGTGATATCAATGCTCCGGGTCAAACGAGCAAGACTGGGATGTACCAGGTCCCGCTCGCTATGACAGACTCGGTCCGTGGTGGTCCTCGAGATCTCATGCTGGATACGGCCAAGGCTGTCAACAAAGATGGATCTCGCAAGTACCATCTAGACATTCAGCTCAACACACTAGTATGTACCAAGTAGCTCAGCCAATATGCATGCCGTATCAATGCTCATGTCACTCTAGGTTACCAAGATTCGCTTCGACAAGAGTGGCTCCAAGCCTCGTGCTGTCGGTGTCGACTACATGCAAGGCGCCAGCCTCTATCGCGCCGACCCTCGCTCCAAATCAGCCAAGCCCACTGGCACTGGTAGTGTCAACGCCAAGCGCGAAGTCATTATCTCTGCTGGTGCTTTCAACACTCCTCAGCTCCTGAAGCTCAGCGGTATCGGACCCAAAAAGGAGCTTGACTCTTTCAAGATTCCTGTCCTGGTCGATCTCCCCGGTGTTGGGACCAACATGCAAGATCGTTATGAAGCTACGGTTATTGGCAAGACAGACAGCGATTTCACCATCACTTCCAAATGCACCTACTTGCAAACTCAGCCGGATCCTTGTTTCGAGCAGTACAGGAAGGGATTGGGGCCCGTCACCAGAGGCGTATATGCGACCAATGGAATTGCCCTTGCCGTTGTACTGAAGTCTTCTGTTGCCGAGAATGAACCTGATCTGCTCATCTCTGGTGCTCCAGCCAAGTTCAAGGGATACTTCACCGGCTACGCTGCCGACTCACTTGCTGATGCTCGACACTGGGCTTGGATTGTCCTCAAAGCCCACAGCCGTAACAACGCTGGTACCGTCACCTTGAAGTCGACTGATCCAAGAGATATGCCTCTCATCAACTTCAACTACTACGACTCTGGTGTCAACAAGAATGGGGAGGGTGACAAGGATCTTCAAGCCACATATGAAGGCTTCCAATTTGGCCGAAAGGCTTTTAACAGCCTCGTTCCTCTCGACGGTGACTTCCCCGAGGTCTGGCCCGGGACGAACGTTACGGACGAGAAGAAGGTGAAGCAGTTCATCAAGGATGAGGCATGGGGTCATCACGCTTCGTGCACATGCCCTATCGGTGCCGATAATGATCCCATGGCTGTCCTGGACTCCCAGTTCAGAGTGAGAGGTACTGAGGGCCTGCGAGTCGTTGATGCTAGTGTTTTCCCCAAGATTCCTGGATTCTACATCGCGCTGCCGTTGTATATTGTGGCGGAGAAAGCTAGCGATGTCATCGTGAAGGCGGCCGAGGCTTCATAATACTAGTCAACCTTTCTGGATTAATGTAATAATGTCGGCTCCTGTTGGCATCTGCTTGTCTGTATAAAAATCTATTTATCATTCTTGGAATTATTTCATCGATCTATTGCAATAGAACATGTAATTTCCATATCAGTTATTAGATACAGATGTTTTAGACTTGAATGCCTTAACGACTGTCGTTTAGAGAAGTACCTATGCAAGAAGACAGAAGCTCGAGGCTTACAAAATAACAAGCACATAATATTGATTAGTACCTAGCTGCATGGATTACTATAGTGCCAATAAGAGCGATAAGAAGTATATCTCATCAGCTCTTATCGATAGAATCAACATCAAATCATCAGACTTAGAACAACTTATTTTTGGAGAATCTGAAGGGTGCACAGCTGTAGGGTTACCAGGGCGAAGGGGATGATTGCCGTAGTGCAATAGAATGTGAAATATACGCAACACATCGTGCTCGGTGCTCGGAGATAATGCTTCGTTATGTTTGTCAGCATCATTTATCAATTGAGTCAATGCTTTCAACTGTCGGTCCGCGATCGGCATTTCCTTGCCGATGAGGTTATTCACAGTTTATTCCCGCAACTACGCAAAACCAGTCCTCTGGAAAGGCTTTACAATCATAAGAGATTTTCTCGGGAAAGATACTAAAAAGATTTATCAGTTTTGATGGTTTCCATATAAGTGAGTGAGTATTAGAGAGGCCTATGGTACATGGCAATAAACTGTTGTACAAGGATATAGCCATGGCTAAGTTTGGTAGCAATGTAGCATTCACTGCTACCTATCCGTAGATCGATTCGAGATAAACATTCGGCAAGATGTCTCCACAAACAGAAAGAAAATTCATCAAGAATACAGATCATGACGTCAAATCAACGGTCACTGACCTTGTTGGCCGAATCTTCGCCACCTCTTAAGATGGTGTAGTCATTAAGCTTCTCGGCGTTAGTACTAGTCGCCGACGTTGGTCCTGATTGATTTGAATAAAATACAGGAATTTTCTCATCATCGGTTTTTTCTCAACACAGTGTATTATTTGATGTCTTTCAATCATGGAGAAAATTGACGATTTTCATCATTCTTCTAGTCACCAAGACCAAAGGCGAGAAGATCACGATTCTTCGTCAGATCATAGTCATACCAACGACGAAGAATCTTCAATATCTTCATCGCACTCCAGACAAAGCAACCTAGAAAATGGTGACATTTCTCGTACGTACTCTCTCGGCGACGCCGGATGGGAGAGTATCAGAGCGCCCACAAACAGCAATACCATGTCGAGAACTGTTTCTCGACGAGAATCCGTCTTGTCAAGAATTCGATCTCGACCTGTTCCTCAATTCACTCATCCTCTTGCTCACGCCAAGACATCGGAGGATCAACTCGTTGACTTTGACGGCCCTGATGATCCCTACAGACCTATGAACTGGCCTACAAAGAAAAAGATCATCACGACAATGCTCTACGGTCTCGTCACTATGACTGCAACTTGGGCATCATCGTCATATTCTTCTGGGACGGCTCAAGTAGCAGCGCACTTCCACGTCGGCACGCAGGTAGCCACTCTAGGAACAACGCTGTTCCTCATTGGCTTTGGAATCGGCCCTCTTCTCTGGGCTCCTCTGAGCGAAGTCTATGGAAGACGACATGCTGTTCTTATTCCTATGTTTGTGGCCATCTGTTTTAGCTTTGGGAGTGCGGTTGCCAAAGACTTTCAAACACTAATATTGACGCGTTTCTTCTGTGCGCTCTTTGCTTCAGCGCCTGTTACCAACACAGGAGGTGTTTTGGGAGATTTGTTTCTCCCGTCAGAGAGAGGAATCGCCATGGCGGGTTATGCTATGGCCGTTGTTGGAGGTCCGGTTCTAGGTACGTTGTGCATTTATCTCTCTCGACAGTAACTAACATTTCTTAGGTCCCATTGTATCAGCTGCTGTTGTGCAAGACCCAAGTCTAGGTTGGAGATGGACCGAGTACCTGACCGGTATTCTTCAAATCATCTTCTTGACCTTGGCTGTCATCTTCGTTGACGAGAGCTATCCACCCAAGCTCCTTATCTACAAGGCCCGGCGTCTGCGTCACGAAACTGGCAACTGGGCACTGCACGCAAAGTTCGAAGAGTGGGATGTCAGTATTCAAGAACTTGCACGAAAGTTCCTCGTGCGTCCCGTCCAGCTGCTCATGACGCCCATATGTTTTCTGGTTGCGCTATATGCCAGTTTTTGCTATGGCATTCTTTATATGCAACTTGGTGCTATCCCCATTATCTTCAGGGAGATCAGAGGTTGGGGTATTCTGGCGTCCTCACTACCTTTTATCTGCATTCTTCTTGGAGCTATTCTCGGAGCCGCAGCCAACGTTTACAATCAATTGCTATACAACAAGGCCTACCATGCTGCCGGGAATCGAGCTGTTCCCGAGAAGCGACTTCCACCTATGATGATCGGCTCGTTTATCTTCAGTGGAGGCCAATTCCTCATCGGATGGACCGCGCAGAAGGATATTCACTGGATAGTTCCTTGCATTGGCCTGGTCTTGCTGGGAACTGGCTTCTTTACCATCTTCCAAGCAGCTCTTAACTACTTGGTCGATACGTTTACTATGTACGCAGCGTCTGCTGTTGCCGCCAACACATTTCTCCGATCTTGCTTTGCTGCAGCCTTTCCACTTGTCGTCGGACCATTGTACCACAATATTGGGGTTGGACCTGGCTCCAGCATCACTGGCGGTTTTGCTGCATTGCTGATACCTGTTCCTTTCGTTTTTTACATTTATGGCAAGAGAATCAGAGCTCGGTCTAAGTGGTCGAAGGCTTCGGTATACGACTGAAGGGATATATATATTGTACATCTGACAAAGGAAAATAGTTATAGAGATAGTCCTGGTTTGAAAATGCAATAATACGCCAATAATATGCTAAACTCCTTGCTACTCATCTAATGCATTTTCCTATTTATTACCAACCTGCTTGTTCCATAACGCCTTGTATCTTCCGTCTATTGCGATCAACTCCGCATGAGTACCTGACTCGACCACCTGTCCATCGTGGATCACCAGGATCTTGTCCGCACTAACGATAGTTGATAGTCGATGTGCAATGATGAATGTCGACCTCGCACGCTTCAACTCGTCCAAGGCATGTTGGATGCTCGACTCCGTATTTGTGTCAACTGCACTCGTGGCCTCATCAAGAATGAGAATTGGAGGGTTCTTCAAGAAGACTCGAGCAATGGCCAGTCTCTGGATCTCTCCTCCTGAAAGCTTGACACCTTGCTCTCCAACCTCGGTATTGTACCCATCGACAAAGCTTAGGATCTTGTCATGAATAGCAGCAGCTCTGCAGGCATCGTAGATCTCTGCGTCGGTTGCAGAAGGTCGAGCGTAGCGCAGGTTTTCGAGGATCGATGAGTTGAAGAGTAGTGGATCCTGGGGAACAACTCCAAGCGCATTTCTTAACGAGCTGAGAGTGATGTCTCGGATGTCGTGACCGTCAATTGTAATGGAACCTTCGTCAATGTCGTAAAATCGAAGTAGTAGCTTCATGATTGAAGATTTGCCCGCTCCGGTTTCTCCCACCAGTGCTATAGTCTGGCCTGGTTCAGCTGACAGAGAAAGGTCATGAACGGTGGGCTTCCGGGGATTGTAAGAGAAGCAAACATCGTGGAATGCAACACTACCTTGAACCTTCTCCAATTCCTTGGCCCCTTCTTTGTCTGTAATGGTTGGCTTTGTCTGAAGAAGGTAGAGTAAACGCTCGGCGTCCACCAGATCCGACATGAGAGCCCTGTAGGTATGAGACAAGAACTTCAACGGCCAGACTAAGTACTCCCAGTACTGGATGAAAAAGACAAAGTCGCCAGGTGTCGATCCGCCTTGCCAGACATCGTATATAACAAGACTTGCCACGGCAAAGAAGGTGCAGGGAATAAGACCATTGAGCATTCCTTGGATGTAAGCGTCCCTCTTTTCGTAGACGAGGCTAGCATTCAATTGCTTGTCGACTGCAGATCCAAAACGATATCTCTCGTAGTTGAACATGTTAAAATAGGTGACGGTTTGCCAACCCTGAACAGCCTGATGCATAACACGAACTTCTTCTCTCTTGGACTTGGTTGACTCTCGGCGGTTGTCCAGATTCCATCCTGTGGCCTTGACCTCAAAGGTGATGAAGAAGACTGATCCGATGGCCATCGCGACGGCAACGTAGCTGTTGAACTTCCAATATAGGAGAACGAAGGCGATGATTAAGTCGACGACGGTTGGAAGAAGTTCGATAACGAGCATGTCCAGCACATTTGTCAACGCCTCTCCCTGCTCAATGGCCTTCATAACCTCTGCTGAGTCTCGCTCCGAGTGAAACTCCATTGGCAGGGACAAGACGTGGTTGAATGCGGCATTCGTCAGAGATCGGTAGGAGAACTGCTTAATAGGGATCTTGGCCAAAGCCTCGACCAGACCAATAACAGTGTCGTGGGATATGATACTCATGACAACCCATATGACCAACGCTGGGAAAGGATTCCGTTTGGCAAGAAGATCATCAGCGACAATACCAAGTTGATAAGGGACCAGGATGTTGAAAGCTCGAGTGGCCAGGATACACAACAAGGAAATCAGAATACAGAATTGGACTTTTCGATCCTTCTTGGGGATCAAAAATGGTAGAAAAATGGAGAAGTCGGAGAGGTATCCCCACCAACCTCCCTTCTCTTTGAGCTTCTTTGCCCGCTTGCGCTTGATGTCGATGACATCTTCGTCGGACTCGCTGCCCGAGATGTACTCGTCATCGTTATCTTCATCGTATGCTGTGTTTTGAGAAGATGTTTCAGTTCCGTAGCTTGGACAATCAGCCCTGCCGTTTGTGTGAAGAAACGGCTGCGATTCTTCCGAGTCTGAATCGGGAGTGTAGTATCTGCCGCGGTTGGAGAGATGATAAATGGTAAGGAACAAAAGCGGCAGTATTCTGAACGATTGAAAAGCGAGTTGTAAGGTGTGATAGACATCATCATGGCTGCTGAGAGCTGAGAATACCTGTAGGGGTATCTCAAATGCAAGGGTGATAAGCGATGTTCCTAGAACGAGAGCGCGAGATGCAGTTGTCTTGGTACAGATAAACCCCCATATTGAAATGAGGAAGACGAGATGGAGTGTCTGTGTTTCTTTGCTCTGTTCGCTGTGTCGAATGATTGTTGTTATCCCCTCGGCGATGTATCCAAGAAGGAGGAAACCAATAGCAACACGGTCATAATGGCGAGATGTGGGGACTGTGTCTGGGTTGAGGCGTCCAGCATTGACAAGAGTAAGAATAGAGACAAAGGCTACAGCAGAGAACGCGCAGCCAAGGTCAAGGATATGAGAAACCTGGAGAATTGACGGCATGGTTTGGAGCCGATGCAGGCGAAACAAAGACAGACAGTGTGATGGAATTACTGACACGTCAAACCACGTTCTCAAGCAAATCTTATATACCTGTAATGTTCAGCCCTATGTGCAACTCTTGCGTAAAAAGCCATGACAGCCAAGAGTCTCGCATTACATGCTGCGGCCACTGAGGCACAAGATATTCGACGCAGCCAATCGGCGTCGCCATGACTCAATGCCACAGCGGGTCATGTCCATATTGCCACACTGCCACTGAGATTAAACTCTTTGCGTGTGTTGAGATTTGATTGTCTTGATTGGCTTGAGCGTATTCCCTGGTGGGGAGTTGACGATCCTGGGGCTCGGCACCTACGGGAATACGGGGCTGGGGGTATCTGCTACATGACAGATTGAAGGATCGATAGGGTAATAGGGTAATACCTAAATGGAATATCTGACGTGTCTATGCATCTTTGACTCACTGCGGCCGCTTATTGGTGACTGTATACCGAGTCATGAGAATTCCACTTTCCAGGCTCTCGCATTCCGACAAACAAAGGCAGGCGTTTTCGCTGACAGGCTCAATCATCTTGATCCCATCACCCAGCATGACAGGCATTACAGCCGCTTCAACGGTATCCACCAGACCTGCTTCGAGACACTGCGATGCAAGCTTGCCACCGCCCATAAGCCAGATATCTTTTCCTTCGCTCAATTTCAGCTGCCGGATATGGTCAATTACAGTATCTTGTATGACTGTAATGTCGGGAAAGTCTTGTTGCTTCATGGTTCGACTGGCTACGATAACGTTTTCTTTAGGTCGCTTCGACAGTGGATTCTCCGACCCTCCCAGAGAATGCATGACTTGGTATGTTGCGCGGCCCATGACGAAAAAGTCGAACTCGGCATACAGGGCCTCAAAGTCGATATTGGAATCTTCAACGATCCAGTTTGTTGATCCATCTAGTGAGGCTATGTAGCCATCCAGGCTTGTTGCAACGTTGTACCGAACACGCGGCATGGTTGGTAGATAATCAAGAGGTTGAATGTTGAAGAAGCGAAAGACGCGTGGGCAAAGTTTTATAATTGATGGCTGGAATTCATCCTCGGGTGAATAATTCCGCCGATTGCTGACTGGAAGCACAAATATGCGTGGCGTTACCCTCAATAAACAAACAGAGCAAACCTATTCTTTTCGCAATCTTCTGTCGCCTATGCTTCAAATTCCTTTGTTCATCGCAGCGAGTAACTCTTCTCTCAGAAGCCAAATCAGAGGAAATGATGTTCCTGGCCCGAGCAGAAATCCCAACACGACGAAAGAACAAGCGGTTCGAATCCATGAGATGCTGCAAGCTCCAACGGTTTCCAGATCCTTGAAGTGATAGGCCAGCCACAGAAAACCCGCAGAGTAGCAGCAGATTTAGTCGAATTGGACGACGGTCCGGGGCCCAAGATCTGGGTTTTGAGGGGTATTGATCAGGTATTGTAGTATAAAAACCTCGAAGACGGAGTACTTCATATTCACATCTTCACGTGCGGGAGTTTAGTGATGCAAGACAACTGGTCATGGAGTTGATCTGCTTCGCTTAAACATGACGCTCTTCCAAAGAAAGCATACTACAGCTGTTGCTAAAAGTGACAAAGGAGTGCTCTATAGATAATGATGCATGTCTTGTCTATAAATATCTTGTAAAGCCTTAAGCTTATTTCTTCATCTATAGCTTGTCTATAAATAGGCTCATGAAAGAACTCCGCTGATGACTAAAGCCGCTGCCATGACATAACCTAACACCGACCGGCTCAACAACCTCACAGCGTCATCCTCTTCATCGCCTTTACTCGACGAATCAGTCGAGTTGTTACCACTACTCTTGTCATCGCCAGGCTTGTCTTCCTTATGTTTGTCCTCGCCAGATTTGTCTTCCTTATGTTTGTTATCGCCAGATTTGTCTTCCTTATGTTTTCCATCACTAGACTTATCTCCCTTGTCTTTTTCATCCTTACCATTGATATCCCCATGCTTGGTAGAGTTGTGTTCACCCTCCGCCACATCTCCGTTGAGACTCATGCCGAAGTTGGCAGCTGTGAAAGTGACGTTACCGTCTGAAAGCCACGTCTCGGTACCAAACTCGACGATTCCTAACCAAGGGTCTTTTGGAAGGTCATCTGGTGCGTCGATATGCTTGTGAGCTTGTTCGAGGATATACTGAAAGAGCGGATAAAGGTCCTCGTCGAAGGTTAGAATGTCTTGATTATCCTGAGTGACGGCCGTGAAGACATGGGTTCCGCCGGAATTCCGTCCGTAGAATAAAGAACTGCTGTAGTTAGTATCTGTTTCTGAGAGGAGAGGTAAAACACTTACAACTCTATCTCGCCGACTGTCACGTTGGATAAAATACTATTCTCCTTTCGACCAAGCCACCACGGATCTCCAACTCTCCCCAGCCAGACCATAAACTCAATACCTGCAGCTTGCGGATACAGAGTTCTGTTTCGATCATCATCCAAGAAGAAGTCCCATGCAGCATTTGCCTGAACGCCCTTGCTCTGCAGCTCAGCTTTATTCTCTGCCCACTTTGAGGTGCTGAAATCTCGGGGCAAGTTACTCGGACTGCCTGGAGTGTATATCCAATCCGTGGAAAGACGAATGGACCCAAGTTCACTTAGACGCATTGGGAGATCCTTGTGGTTGAAGCGCACGTATGGAAATGAGTGGACATCCTCGATGTTCTTATCCCAATTCCATGTTGCGTCGAATGCTGGTGTGCTGTTGTCGACCTTGAGACATACAAAGCCGTTGTTGGGACTTTTCTTGTTCCATGCGTTGGGATAATCTGGGGGATGGTTAGTCAAGATCCGGTGCAATTGATTGAACTGGAGAACTGACATGAGAGCGAATCGTTGATTTCGTCACCAAAACGCTGATTACCACATATTGTCCTTTCTGAATTAGATTTCCCTGCAGCAGTACTCGAGAGTACAGTGATTGCACAGGCTGACAGTGTCGTCAACTTCATTGCGCCTCTAATATTGGTCTCGCTCAAACGCCCGAAACAAAAAGACAAGGGGTTCCATGCAGTGTTGCAGCGCCTAAGCAATTTGACTTTTGGGGGCTGTTGGGCAGACAACCAACCCCTGTAATCGCTATAAGCCGAGCCTCGATTGAAGCTTTCAGTTTACGGTTGATCCAAAGGCAAAGAAAAGAATCAACTGGCGCAGATTCTATTAATACTGCGCGAAAACGATATTTGACATACGATGAGAGTCGTGATAATGGATACGCTTACGTGGCAGAGTTGATGGGCTAAAAAATTTGGACGTCATAAAATATCGCCAAGTAGAGCGGTCTGTCTTGGTAAATTACTGGACTTTTCGTTTCAACCAATAACTTTACATAATATCGTACGGAAATAGGGCACCCTCGTTCTAGAAATGCCGAGACTAAGGGCACTCACGCATGTCTAGCTCATCACCACTATCTAAAATTTGCCTCAAGTCGCTAGCTTGTCAATCCACTTCGTATTGAAATGTGCCCACCATTCGTATCAAGACCCAACGACTAAAAAACCAACCAGGCTTTGCCCATGTGTTTTGCTCTAGGGTAGGCAAAAGTGGCTGGTAATGTGATGTGGCCGTGCTAGAGTAGACTGTTGTGGCTGTTGTCTTGCATTTTGCCTTGATCATCCACGCCATGTTTTGGCATTACAATACCATCAAAAACATCTAGAACGTCAACGCTAGAAGTATTCGACGCTTCATTCGACCTCCAAACCATGTAGAATCAATGGAAATCACTGTGTGCATCATTTTATAGCTGCGCCAGGTCCGAGATACTCCTTCAGGTTCCCTTGACGAGATACGCCGAGCGAAACAACCAGCAGCAATCCAACCCAAGACTCGAAAGCACCAGCGCAGTCACAGCTCGGCCAACGACTATATATACCATTTTCAAACCTCTAAATCTACCGTAGATACCTTCACTCACCATACACCGCCTCCCGGTTCTCCATTACCCTCCACCGCCGCCAGCATGGCACCAGCCTGGAAATGAAGGACAGCCAACAAAGGCGTCATGTCCAGTCCGAGCCCGAACGATATACAATCCGACGATGCCCACGGGAGTGTGAGCAAGAAAAGACTCCAAGACTACAAAGTTTTCATATCCCCAGCGACATCTCGTCTTGATCTTCAACTCTTGCCCGTCGAGCTCGGCTGCCTCCATCATCTCCGAATACCGCATCCGTTTCGCGATCGAAAAAGATCGACTTTTGCATATACCTCAATCCTCGCCACGATCCGAACGATGTAAATATCGCCCGCAGCGTCAATACTGTCCATGCTCGGCTTCCGCTGTTGTCAATCAACCCGACTGAGCAATCCCCTTGCCATCCCCATCGAGACTGGGCGTCCCGGTGAAGGCTTGGACACGGCCAATCTTGAAGTCGCGACATTTTTGACCTCCCATTGTGGTCACTCTCATAGAGCGACGTGTCGATGCCGGCGCCACGGTCCCCGTTGAATCCGGGGAGAAGCTACCCTCGGTGGATGATCGTCGGTTTCTTCCTGGATTGATTGTGAAAGGCATGGCATGGAACTTTATCGCGCCAAGCCGTCAAGGCTCGAATAGTAAGTTCTGTTTTATTTGGTCATAGTCAAAGACAGGCGACATTTTGGAATCTATCACATCACTGAGTCTTTGCAACTGCTGCGACAATGGATTAATAGCACCTCCCGGCCATGGTCACGCATCGAGCTGCCAGAGCTGCCCGATTACACCATGCCCAAGATGATGCGCTATGTAACTCAAATCGTCCACCGTACAGTAGACACTCTACATAGAGCTTGGGCCTCCGCACGCGGATACAACCGCACGCCAATTAGTTCACTCGAAGAATGTAGACCAAGCCGAGAGCATTGTGGCGCTCGCGCTCTGAGGACCCTGGCTTTCTCCTTGAAGCTCAGCAGGACAGGGGTTCACCGCCACCAGCTCCAGACAGAACCAGTTTCCCCTCCATCATCAATCCATGACGACTGCCGAAAGCTGCGACTCTGCTGAGGACAGATCTCAGTGGTCGAAATAAACACTCTGGGCGGCGGGATACACGGAATATCTTGGCTTGGCTTGATGATACTGTAGGGAGCTTGTTTCTCCTACCCTGATTGTTTAGAGATGCAATTCTCGCAAACCCGTGTTAATTCCTGAGATGGCCGAACAAGCCAGTGGCGTTAGATAACCAGCTATACGGCAAAGACGGCATTAACCCTCAACCACTGATCTGCTTAGAATAACGGAATACCCCCTATATCGTCTCAAACACATCAATCGGTTACCAGCTGAAACCGGCTTTGTTATGCGATCATTGCGTCCTCCAGTGAAGTTGTAGCGTCAGCCTTCAACATTACGTACCCAAGTGCGCCGCTTATCCGAGACTCACGGAAGACGATGCCGATATGCATCATGGAATGAGCCGCGAGATCCGACAAGCTGTAGTTAGAGAATCAACTATTGGCTGTTGGTGACCTAGTCGCTGTGTCATACTAGGAACGTGCCGTATATGTAAACTCTGTAAAGATAGAAGGAGACCGTCCTGATCTTAAAGGACCCTTGGACCCCTCAAAGTATAAAGCTCTAGCTTTCCGTGTGCATCAATCCTTATTCAAACATCTTATTCTTATATTTCACATCTCACAAGCCTCACACAACATTCCAATAAACACAATGGGCTGGTTCAACGGTATGCCTATCTCTCTATCTCCCTTACCGGTTTAACACTTGGCTGATTCGCTTTATAGACGACTCTCACCCTGCTCAGGCCTACGACGAGGTCACTCGGCGTCCTCACGAAGCCAAATGGTCACACGAACTGATTGGTGGTGCCGCTGCCTTCGAAGCTGCCAAGGCTTACGAGAACCACTGTGAACAGAATGGTGAGTCTGGTCAATAGATATAGATACTGGTCGTTCAAAGACACTACTAACAACTATATAGGCCAGCCACAGAGCCACAAAGAGGCCAAAGAGCTCATGGCTGGTTTCGTCGGTGCTTTTGTCGATCGAGAGGTTGAGACTCGGGGCCTGGACTTTATTGATAAAGAGCAGGCTAAGCGTCACGGCCGAGAGCATGTGGAGGAGGCGCTTTCTCAGAACAGTAACTTTTAGATTTGCAAGTGAGAACCTTCAAGTACCCCATAAAACCAAATACTATGAATTATAAGTTGAAGTTTGACCCTTTTCCCCTCCCATCATATTGTATAAGATTCCGCAAATAGAAACGTTAGTTACTTATGCCGAGAGGATGGTTGCAAGGATAGGATGTGGCTGCAAGCAAAACGGCCTTGCTATCTGCAGAGTAACACCCTGTCGTTACAATTACAAGACTTCTTATGAACAATACGGGTTCTTTACTATATACATACGGGCACTCAACACTAGATACACCTTGTCCATTCAGTTCATAAACTCATCATCGGCATCTCAACTTCATCACGCCTTTAGATAATATCGTGATCGCAGATCTTCCCCTCAAAGCCAGTGGCATCATGCATATGCAATGAAGCAGCATCTCTGACTCTCTTGACAGATCCAACTGTCATGTTGGCAGGTGTCTTGGGAATAAGCTCAACACCGTCAATGGCAAGCTTGCTGAGAACATGTGCAGCAGCTTGGGCGTTGATGTGAAGTGTCTCAGGGACAGGGTTGGTGATGTTGTCGCAAGCTTGGTGATAACAATCATCCTGCTCGAGACCAGTTCCAGTGAAGAGGCCACCAATAGGCTTCTCAATAACCTCCATGAAAGGAATATAGTCGGTCCCACCAGTCAGGCCAACGGGAGTGACCTCGATTTTCCTCTCCTTGAAGAAATCTCTAAAGAGGTCCTCAATTACATCAGAGCCAGGGGGTCCACCGGGGCCCTGCTTCTCACCAGTTCCATCAAACACACCGAAGAATCCACGAGAAACCATATCAAAGTTCAAATAAGCCAAAAGGTTATCAACCTCGTCAGACTTCATGTTGTTGACATAGTAACGAGATCCAACTAACCCATTCTCCTCTGCACCCCACCATCCAAAACGGATCTTGAGCTTTGTAGAAAAGTGCTGCAGACCCTTTGCAGTTTCGAGGATGAGGGTTGTTCCCGATCCATCGTCGTTGATGCCGGGTCCAGCTTGGACGGAGTCAAGATGGGCTCCGAGCATGACGACGTTTTCGCCGTCGCCACCCTTGGTTTCGGCAAAGACGTTCTGGGTAATGCGTTCTTCGACGGTCTGGATGATTTTGACAAAGACCTCAAGCTTTTCTCCGGCATCAAGCTTGGCCTTCAAAGATTGTCCTGGCTCTTGATCGATGAGACCCGCAGGGATATACTCTTTGGGGTTGGGCGCGGATAAAGTACCAGCAGTGAGCTTAGCCTCATCAGAGTTGTAGAGGACGATGACCTGGGCCCCAGCTGCTGCTGCAGGCTTGACCTTGCCCGCGAAAGTGGTGCCATCAGGGCAAAGACCGCGTTCCACGAGAACAACCTTTCCCTTCACATTGAGTCCTTCATAATTCGCGGCATCACAGGCATCTTTACCCTCAGGTCCATGGACAAGCTCAGCCGTGACACCCTCCTCAGAAGTGCTGGGGGTATAAGTCAAAGCAATAGTCCTGAACGACTCATCGTCGACTGTGACCTCGGCTGCCAGGGTTTGGGTAAAGTTGGCAGGAAAGTCCTGCTTCCATGTCTTGAAGCCTTTTAGCTTGGAAATCTCGTGGTAAATGAAGTCAACCGAGGCAGCGTATCCTGGAAGACCGAAAGCACGGTTTCCACCGTTGGCGTAGGCGATTTCATTGAGTTTCTTCAAGTTGTGCATTAAGCTAGAATTGTTAGTGTGAGCAGGGCGTTCGTTGTGACGCATAGACATACCCTTTCTCGGTGATGAGCTTCTGTAGCTTTTTGGAGCTTACAGGGGGCTTGGTAGCCTCTGTCAGAGGCGAAAGTGCCAAAAGAGCAGCGGCTGTAGTCAACTTCATAATGAAATATGGTTTGAGGTCTCAGTCAAGCGATTGAGACTGAGAAACAAGAAAAATGCCTCTCTAAACCTAGGGGAGGTTCGGAATAAGTACTCGTCACCCATGGTGATTAACACAAGTTCCTGCAGCTCTTTCTCAGCAAACCTAAGCCTCTTGCGTGATTTGTCCCTCAAGTAGAGCTATCGCGGAGATATCATCAAGCTTTGGAAACTAGTCCGGGTCCTTTGCGAAGATCAGGCTCGAATCGGGAAGGTCAATAATTGCTACGACGCTGACTACAAGCATGGGTGCTACATACAGCATGCCAAGACGACACTAGGAATATGCATATTGTTGGAGCTGCCCGAAATGTACATATTCTTTTATCTTGACCCCACTGCTGGAACTTATTCTGCTTATCAAGACATAGATTTCTTGTTTCAACGCCCGATAGTTGCGTCTAAGAGGTTATTATGCGACCACGCCGTTGGAACTAATGTGCATGCCAAGCGTTGACCTTTGTGTCACGGGATTACGTCTTGAAAACGATGAACGACTGGCCACTGCGTACGTACATACGTGATACATGAGGGACCTTTGTTTGTCTTGGCTAAGCGGGGTGACTGTCTACTAAACTGGTAATGCATGAGTGGATTTTGAGGCCATTTATACCACAGAAAAGATAACTACTTATGGACCCTAGGTTCAAGTTTATGAGGCAAATATAGGGAATGGTTCTTACAGTACTTCAATAAATACCATAGGTCGAGGGAGGACACTGCCTGCGTCGGGTGGAGTCTTTGGTTTGGCCTCCAGAGTGAGGACAACTTTTCATATGTCGTGTTCAGGTCTTGCTGCCCAAGTGAACATGTCTTGAGCATGGGGACTGGTCTTCGAAGGAAGGTTTGTCAAATCTAGTAGCACAAATTACGTGTATATATTGTACAGATACTATTATTGTCTCGGGGTGGCGCTTCGAGTGTGGACTAAGTCCTCCTGAGAAACAAAACACAGCAGGAATGAACTCGAGGAGCTGACGCGTTCAAAATATTCTTATGCTATGTTGTTTCATGTTCAGTGGCCGAGAAAAGCGGTTAGCTGCAAATCTCCAGGAGGATAAATGCACCTATTTTATGTGTAACCGGACAATCATCGCATCGCATACATAAGGGGCACCCAGCCCATCCTCCTTAGAACGAAACAAGTCATTCTACTTTAGAGTCTTTGGGAATTATCAAGTGAGATATAAAGAAACTCTTCCATTAGCCATGCCAGGAATTTATGACGATCCAGAGTTCTTTGCAAAATACTCTGCTATCGATCGATCCGTCGGGGGTTTGGACCTCACACCAGAGTGGCCACGGCTACGCGCTCTCCTCCCGAATGTCCAAGGACTCGATGTTCTGGATCTTGCGACCGGAATGGGCTTCTTTTGCCGTTGGGCAATGGATCAAGGAGCAAAGTCTGCGCTGGGCGTCGACAACTCTCACAACATGATAGCTCGAGCTAGCGAGTTGACAAGCGACGACAACATTCGTTACGAGCATGCTGACCTCGACTCTACCTCCTTCAGAAGAGAGGAGAACATGTACCATCTAGTTCACAGCTCCCTGGCGCTTCACTATCTGGTTCATCTCGATGAGCTGATCAAGCAGGTGCACCGCACTCTTGTTCCCGGAGGCTCTTTTGTTTTCTCCGTTGAACATCCCATTTTCACAGCACCCTCTGACCCTGTATGCGTCACTGACGAGGAATCTGAAAAGATCCACTGGCCGCTCAATGGCTACCAGGACGAAGGTGCTCGGCAGACAAGCTGGTTGAACAAGAGCTACATAAAGCAACACAGAACAACAGCCAATTACATAAACATGCTGTTGAAAAATGGGTTTGAGATCACGGGGTTCGACGAGTGGTCGGCGTCATCGGAGGTTCTGGAGACGTTTGCTCGTTATGAGGTACAGGAGACGCCATTGTTTCTTTTGATGTCTGCGGTGAAGAAGTAATAAGTATGGTATCCCTAAATGCTGAGTATGCGCCAGACTAGAAAAGAAATGGGAGAATGCTATGGGATCTGAGATGCTATCAGACGGTTTGTCACAGATTATGGCAAGAGACATCTATTAATTAGGCAAAAGCAATGATCAAATTGTATTACTGTTTCATCCTAAATGTACACTACTGTTCAAACATAAATACTATGCAGGCAAATTCATCCCTCATTAAGCAACCTGGCTAACCAGCTTCTCAAACTCCTCATCCGTATGCTCCTGGAAAGTCCTATACTTCTCATCCAACAGAGTTTCACCGTTCCTGAAACGCTGCATCGTCAACTTCTTCCCCGACAAGCGCTTGGCCTCGAAAAGATCCTCCACGTCCACAAGCTCTGGCACGACAGTTGTGCGAAACTCGTACGGCACTCCACTGGTCTTGATGAGATCAATGCTGGCCTCGAGCAGCTTCGGCTTCACCTTTTTACCTGTGACCCTCTTGTAGTTCTCCAGTGCACACTTAATGTCCATTGCGACAAAGTCGACGAGCTTCTCGTCAAAGACTTGCTTTAGAACATCAGGCGCAGTACCATTCGAGTCCAGCTTGACGCTGATCCCAGCACTCTTGAGGATTCTCAGGAAGGGTAGGAGGCCCTTATGAATTGTGGGTTCGCCGCCTGAAACGACCAGAGACTTGTGTGAAGTTGACATGATATGTCGGAACACATCGACAATGGTCACATCGTCACATTCTCCTTGGATAAGCGGGCCGTTGTGACACCATGGACACGCCAGGTTGCAACGAGACGTAAACATGATGGAAGCCTGCGTCTTGCCGGGGTAGTCACTCAGTGTGCTCTTGATGTATCCCGCCACGGGCAGATCCTCAATCGCAGCGACCTGGCTCTCCAACTCTTGAAGCTTTTCATCGCCATTCACAAGTCCTGTTTCGTACTTGTACACTTTGCGTTGAACAAACTCCTTCGACTTGCCCCTGTTCCAATCCCTCGTAGGTCGGAAGTAGCCCACGATGCGGGAGTAGACCAGGGTCAACTCGCCACAGGCTGTGCACTCTGGTTGCTCACCAGCACGGTACCCATGAGTCGGGCATATGCTGAAAGTCGGCGTGAGAGTGATGTAAGGAATGCGGAAACGTGCCGTGAGAGTCTTGATTAAGTCTCGAGCCAACTTCCAATTCGGCAACTGCTCTCCAAGAAAAGCATGGAAGACAGTTCCACCAGTATAAGAACACTGGAGTGCTTCCTGGTGGCCCATTGCCTCGAAGAGATCCTCGGTAGTGTCGACAGGCAGCATCGTGGAATTGGTGTAGTAGACGGGGATTTTCCGATCAGGGAAGAGTTCCTTGTCTCTCTTGGCGAACTTGTAGCATGTGCTCTCTGCGGGACTAGCTTCCAAGTTGTAGAGATTACCCGTTGTGCTCTGGAACTCTTGAAGTTGTTCTTTGATGAACTCCAGAACCTCAAGGGCAAAGTCCTTCTTCTCGCCAATACCTTCACCAAAGAGATCGACCAACGCCTCGTTCATGCCGTTCACTCCAATGGTGCTGAAGTGGTTGGTCCAGTACGATCCAGTGCGCTGCTTGGTGGCTGATAGATAGTGCGCAGCGTAAGGGTACAGGGCCGAATTCTCATCCACCAGCTTTCTCTTGATCTCCAAAGAGTCCTTGGCCACTCTCAGCGTGTTGGTCAGCTCGGTCATGAAAGTCTCCTTGGAGCCATTGGATCGATATGCGAGATTAGGAAGGTTGATGGTGACAACTCCGATAGATCCGGTCAAAGGACTTGCGCCATACTGACCACCAACTCTGCAATGGAGCTTGCTGAGATCGAGTCGCAATCGACAACACATGGACCGAAAGTCTTCAGGGTCGAGATCGCTGTTGATGAAGTTGGCAAAGTATGGAACGCCATACTTTGCCGTCATCTCCCAGATAGACTGCCAACGGGGCGACTCCCAGTCAATGCCATCAGAGACGTTGTAGGTCGGGATGGGAAAGGAAAAGATGTTGCCGTTTCCATCGCCTTGCATCATAACTTCAGCGAATGCCTTGTTGAGTATGTCCATCTCTTCCTGGAAGTCACTGTATACCCAATCGGTTCGCAGTTCGCCGCCAATGATGACGCACTGATCGCCCAGTCGCTTGGGGCAGATCAGATCGAGCGAGAGGTTGGTGAAAGGAGCTTGGAAACCGCTTCGAGTCGGGACGTTGAGGGAGTAGACGAAGCTTTGCACGTATTTGAAGACGTCTGTGTAGGAAAGGTTGTCGCTGCGGATGAATGGTGCAAGGTACGTGTCGAAGCTGGACAGGGCCTGGGCGCCAGCAAGTTCGCCTTGGAGGGTGAAGAGAAAGTTGACAATCTGGTTGAGGGCAGTGTTGAGATGCTTGGCTGGTCGACACTGGATCTTGTTCTCGACACCGCCAAAGCCTTGGAGGAGAACATCCTCGATACTCCAACCAGAGCAATACGCGCTCAGAAAACCGAGGTCGTGAATGTGGAAGCGGTTGTCGTGGTCATATTGTCGAATCTCTTGGGTGTAGATCTTTTCCAGCCAGTATTGCGAGATAATCTGGTTGGAGACATACTGCATGAGACCTTGGTGGGAGTAGGTTGAGTTGGCGTTCTCAGCTGTCTTCCATG
Source organism: Fusarium verrucosum (assembly GCA_013623715.1). Classification (NCBI taxonomy): domain Eukaryota; kingdom Fungi; phylum Ascomycota; class Sordariomycetes; order Hypocreales; family Nectriaceae; genus Fusarium; species Fusarium verrucosum. Next base: position 9,771 of record JABFFJ010000485.1, on the reverse strand, counting down.
TCCCTTTGGCGAGATACTCGTCGACGAGGTTAATGTTTGAGGACATTGTTGTGTTGTGATAGGGTAGGTTGAGTATTAATTGAATAAATAGTGTTGTGGGTTGGGCAAATGCAAGTGAGGTAAATCGGTTTGTGCGTGCATAAAAGTCATAAGATTAAACACGATCTTGATGCGAGATGCTGGATCAAGATCGATTTGCTGAGTTCTCGTCGCAGGTCGTGACGTTTTATCTTGAAAACTGACTGTATCTATTGTTTACACTCGACGCGCTTTGGATGCATTACTCAGCTCAATATCAAACCATGGTCCAATTGACCGACAACTGGTGTGACTCTGACGAAACGGCCGAGAATGACAGCACCATCGAAACTAAAAGCTCTGGCCATGCTCCCAGAAACACGCTCTGCACGCGTCGAATGGGAGATTGGCTCGTCTGATGTGCCTTGGCTGGACCACGAGTCGAACGCGGTAACTCGTGACTGGCCTTGAAATGGGCCGACTGCGCATGAGCGAACAGCCAACAGTGGCTCAATCAATGTGTCACTGACCCAAGGGCCGGAATTCGTTAGTTTTGTGACACGAGATTTACAGGGAACGCGTTAACCCTGCTTGCTTATCGTTATCTACATACCGTTCGATCAGTACAGGATACCCAACGCATATAGGAGCAGGCTTATTAATCAGAAAATACAGAATTTTCATCTTCCTAGTTACATTCAATATGCCAAGTAAGTTGAAAATCAGTTAAGACAGAATGATTATCATATTCAACCTGAATATGACTTAGAGCCCATCTATATTCTATATGGGAATTCGATTTAGTTTCACACGCGGGGTTAACCTTAAGATTGTGAGCCCAACACTTTGATCGAGCAGGTTAACGCATACTTTATACAAAAGGTGACGCAGAAGGATACTTGAATAAAATTCCCTCGAAATGTAAGTTTTTTCTTTTACTACTGGCCTTTTACCGGACAGGGCAGAGAGCCGGATCAAACTCACTTGGTTTCACTTTACAACTATCATAAATACTGCATACGTACCCTATACAAAGAACCCTAATATACCCACCATTTCCCCAAAAACAGACAATAGATAAATACAAACTAATATCAATTGTGGGAGGTAGCATTATGATTGATGTGGAATTCCTGACTGAGATCACCGTAGACCAAAATTTGTAACCTGCTCATAATCAAGGTTACAAAGTGGGCAACCAGATTGACCATGTTGTTTGTCTTCATGTGGAATAAGTCCTCCCGGCTCATATCTAAAAATAGAAATTTGGCGAGACTGCAATAATCAACTGGAGTTATGATGTCTATTATATCAAGATGTATGTCTCAAACCTCATCTTTACTTACTAATTAATATATCCACGGCGTCGGAATACCAACCCTTCAGCCACAAAGCTCCATTGCAAATACCACGGCTACGCCACAATTCAGCTGATAGGTGCACGGATCAGTCCGGGCAGTTGCATCGGCTAGTCCCGTCATCTCACTGAAAGTTGGGGATAGGCAGACTTTCCCCCGATGCCAAGCGCGGGGAAATATAAATCTCAACAACAAGGTTAAATTATATCTAAGATTGTGAGGCTCAAACTTAACCCCAAGTCTCAGCAGCTACGCTATTAAGTACCCTTCTGTCGCAACGTCTTCCAGTTCGCAAACGACACTTCCACACCGGTATAATGATTGTCAACAGTTTGCAGTAGGAAAGCAACATACGCGAACTAGATACTAGATTGCGCATGAAAGATTTGCTTAGTCGAAGTTGCCTCCACCGTGGCAGCGTGACAGAGGAATACCGCGCTGTCTCTTGAGACACACGGTGATGCCTCCACTGACCCACGGGACGCCATCGTAGGAGCCCTCTTCATGCGCGTCGGCCATCCAGGTACCAGTCTGGGTTGTAGAGCCGACACAACCTCGGAAAGCACGTCCATAGCGACGGTTGGTCCAGGGCATGGTGACAACAACGCCAGTGTAGCCATCATGCACGGTACCGCGGACCGTGACGGTGGCAACAGTAGTCCAGGTGCGAGAGTAGTTAATGCCGAAGTCAGCGCCGAGGCGGTCCTTAATGAGACCGAGATCGAGACCTCCGCTGACGCTGATACTGTTGGCGATCATCCTTCCGGAGGCGACGCTCACGGCAATACCGTCCTTGCCAGCACCAATGATAACGGGAGACATCTGCACGTCCCAGTCGACAAAGCGTTCTTTCTTGTCCGTCACGTACGAGGTTGTGTCTGCGCAGCCGCGCTTGTCCAGATCACCAGGGGCCTTGTCCTTGGGTTTAAAGTCAAGCCACTCCTTGACAGCCTTAGGGTCAGGAGCATGGGGGAGGATGCCCTCAGACTCGAGAAGCTTCTCGTAGATGCTGAAGTGGACGACCTCCACTAAAGTGTGTGTTAGTTATCAATCTGTGATTCCCAGTGCCAAGAGAACATACTGCGACCATTGCCATAGATGATGACTTCCTCAGGCTGGAGGACGTGCTCGGGGGTCCAGATAGTCGAGTTCAGGTCGCGTTCAGTCATGAAAGGAGCGGCATTGGCAACAGCGGCCAAGCCGAGAAGGATGACACTGGCTGCAATCATTGCGGTGCAGGAAGTGATGAGAGGAGTAAAGAAGGATGAGTGCTCAAGAGCTTGGGCTGATGAGGATGATTTATTCCTGTTGCCAAGAGCTGTTCGACTCTTTATACTTGGATTTGCAAACCATCGACTGTCATATCTATCTATCATGTTTCCTGATTTGGCAATGATCTATCTAGCCTACGTCGTATCCCAGAAGCTTGAGTTTAGGCTAACTATTGCAACGGTTCAGTAAACTCAATGTTTGCTTTAGGAAAGTGGCTCGCCGGTCACGGACCCATCAAATCAAATAGTTCAATGCAATATTCCACGATTCACGAGTCCCGCCTTATCTAGGTCCGAGCTCATAGCCTTCGTCTATTGGATGCTAACTGAAGCTTCAGACTCAATTGCCGAGACTGTTGAATAACACATTGTCCGGAATAACAAGCTGTCCATGTCAATTTTGTCCAGCGTGATCTGATTTGAGTTTGAGTGGATTGGGCATGACCAAGATAAGAGCAGGAACAGAGCATAATTTCATTAATCAAGTCGTTGGTAATATGTATTGCTGTAGATAACAGTCACGAACTGGTATACATATCCGTCTTAGAGCCGTTTTCGTAGGGTCTATGTAGTGCACAAACTATGTAGTATAAACGTTCCTACGTCCCGCCTCTACAAACGACAATCCTCTATCTCATTCAACAAATTCCTCACTCTTCAAACCCAAGTTCGTTATACTATCTTCATACTTCAAAATGCAGCTTATCACTGTTACTTCCCTTCTTGCCCTCGCGGCCCTGTAAAGAACCCCTTCTCTTTATCCCGATCACGTTTCCTTCCTACTGACACCTATATCACAGTGCTTCTGCCAAGCTTCACAGCCAGGCTGTTTGTGTCGGCAGCCGCAAGTACACGAACGGCGGATCAGGAACTCCCTGGACCGTCAACTCCAACTGGAGCGTGGACTACGAGATCCTTCCCGACCAAACCAGGTGTGCTTGCGAGTATTACAAGAATCGCAACACCGGTGATAAGCAGTGGGACAAGTGCCCAGACTGCAAATTTGTGAGAAAGCCCATGAGCCCTTCGATGTGTTGAGACCTGGAGCTGCTAACACTAAACCTTGCAACAGGACGGATTGGTTTGCAACTCTAACGACTGGCATATTGGCGGTGATGAGGTAAGTAGAATTCCTTCAGCTGTGATCGCCAGTAACCGTTTGCTGATCATGGTCTATAGATGACGTACTATTGCTCAGAGAAGTGCGGCGCCCAGGGAGCTGAGGCTAACTAACTGAGATGGAACGAACTATCTGTGATTAGTCTGTAATGATAGAATAAATATGGACTTTGTACTCTGTAATAAAAAGATAGACCTTTTCAACCTTTTTTCCCCTCCCGTAAAATACCAAACCCTAATCGATAGTAAGGCCTGAATATTAGACCTATTATTTATGCTTGTAATCTTAAAGTATAGACCTTGATTCAGAGCCTCGATAATTTTCGTACTGCGCTTTCCGAACCCCACGACCTGCACATATCTTGCTCGATAAATTAAATTGTCAAGGGTTCCCCTGATGTTTCGGCAATAATTGCCGGTACCCCACAAATAACAATACGAATATAATAGATACGGTAAGCTAAAATGTCCGTAATACTACTATAACCCTGGATCTTTGTTACATAGGGTGTCATTTTACTTACCATGGAGTATTGATAGGTGTACTTTAGCTATGATAATCCTAAAGGATCCATTCTGGAAAGCAGTCTAAGCCTAGGCCGACTTAGAGATCTGCAGTGAGCTCATCTGATAATTCATAGTAAAATTTCCACCAATAGCTTTTCTAGCTTGATTTAAAATAGTCTAGTGCTTCAATTACTACTATGTATTACTAGGTCTTTCTTTACCTTTCTTACTTAATGACTACTCCCTTATAGGTTTAAAGTTACTATTAACCCAATAAACTCCATAGGTCCCCAGACCACGTGGTTGATTCTATGGCTGTATGTTATTCCAGCGACGTTTGTCTCTAATTATGCATTGCTACCATAGAGACAGAAAGATCCGCAGACTAATTCAGCCCGGACGAAAAGTAAACTTGACCACGTGTTGCTGGGGCTGAAACTCTAAGGACCCTGCACATTTTGCCTAGATGAAGATCATTGCTGTTTTCAACCTGTATGTACTACTCTAGTCGAGGTATTTTTCAAGTTTAGTAACTTGGATAAACTGTCTTTACTGACTGATATTGAGCCTAAAAGAGTTCTAGAATACTGTTAGCGCCCCCCTTTCAGCAAAGATATCGACACAGCCTATTTGTCATAACAACGGGCATGATATCGAATTGGATACTGAATGCTTGGCGCGAGGTCAGCGGCGTTGTATAGATCGCCATGACTATCTCCCTGGCCAAGCTTGTTAAGTCTCCGTTGCATGTTGTGACTCTAGATAGTCACTCATTTGACCCTGAGTCACTGCCCAAGCATCTCTTGGAAACACAACAGCCACGGTACCCATATATCAACGCATCTGATAATAGATCATTAGAGCCAAGAATCTGGATTACAATAGCGGCCATTTTCGTGCCAATTGGACTATTTGCTATGATACATGGAATTGTACGACTTGAAGCCACGGAAGTTGATAAAGAAGACATCTTCTGCCATAAATGAATAGGGCTCACAGGGCAAGGTATTCAAAAAAGAGAACGGTATCTTGAATTGCTATAAGATTTATCAGAATTTTAAAGGCGAATTTGTTTCGCATATTCAAACCAGATACCACTACCCAGAGTAGCCCAATGGTGCAACAGATTAAAAGCATTGCTGATACACATCTTTGTATGATATTTAGAGCTGCCTTCCAGCAAACTCAAATAGCATCTTCGCCTTCTCAGAGATATCATACTTATCCATTACGACATCCACAAGAGTCAAACCTTTGCCTGTCGAGAATCCTTCAGAGTTGAGAACACTCTCTAGGTCTTTCCAGCTTCGCACGAGACGTGACTGAATCTGGTAGCCATCCGGGGCTTTTCCAAAGAGCTGAGGTGCAGCACTGTAGTTCCAAGGTGCAATACTGTTGTATTCCTCGTCCATGCCGTGGATGTATCTCTCATAGGTATATCCACCATTGTTGATAATAAAGATGATCATGTCCACACGCCTGTGTATAATAGTACTCAATTCCTGTACAGTCATCTGGAAGCTACCGTCTCCGTCAAGAAGGATTGTGCGGCCACCCCCATCTTGTGCTTTGGCTTGCGCGACACCCAGAGCGGCTGGAAGCATATGTCCTATTGAGAACCACATTCCGGAGGCAATGAGATGAGAGTATGCTGGAAGCACAAAGTCACGACCGCCTATAATTGGTGTTGCATTTCCGAGCAATATCGTATCATTTTCCTGGAAATATTGGTTGAGATGGAGATAAAAGTCATCCTGATTGATAGGTACCTCTGCTCTGAGGTCTCGCTGTGTTTGAAGTCGAAAGTTACCAAATGAAGATGTATCTTGAAAAGACAGCTTGCTGTTGTCGAGTTCTTGGGTCATCTCCATGAGAATGTGCTGGACGTCTGCATCCTCGTTTTCGATTTGGTTCCCACCAATAATGGTCATAACATCGCGCTCTGGCAAGGCAGCCCAACCGAGTGTTTGGGTGTCTGAAAACTGGCATCCAAAGGCCAATACAAGGTCGGCAGATTTGACTACCGGTGTCAAGTCAACAGTGCCAATAGAGCCAGAATAGACACCAAAGTAGTTGGGGAGGAAATTGTCTATCATGCTAGCCCCTGATGGCAATGCTACAGTTGGTAAGCCTGAGCTTTGAACAAATTCGTTGATCTCATCCCTGATGGTTTCTGTGCCACCACCTCTATCGACCAATATCAACGGCTTCTCAGCGGCGTACAGTTTCTGCAAAAGATACACAGCCTTCTGCGTCATTTGGGCAGGGTCAAACTTTCTGTTGGAAACTAGATCGCTAATCGGGTGGTCAAGATACTGTGACGGCACGGGTGTATCCACAACATCCGATGGAACCTCTATATAGACAGGGCGACTATGGCGTAATGATTTGGATAATACTCGATCAATCTCAGTCGGTGCACGGTCCGATTCGGTCGTAGCAAGGTCGAGTTGTGCTACAGTGAATTTCTCTGCAATCTCACGGTATACCCCGAATCTGGAGTCAGCCAATGTGTGATGAATATGCAAATGCGGCCTCCTTCCGCCAACTGATGAACCAGAAACTTGACGCGCGTGGCGAGAAGGAGTCCCAACAATGTGAACAACTGGCAGATGCTCTGCATAGCTTCCAGCGACAGCGTTGGCTGCACTAAGCTCTCCGACGCCGCAGGTTGTGAACAAGGCCCCGAGGCCTGACTTCTGTTGAAAGCGTTTAGATCGAGCATAACCATCTGCTGCATATCCGGCATTCAGCTCGTTGCAGCACCCAACAAAGTGTAGCCCTGACCGTGGGAGATGATCTAAAGCTCTGAGGGTGAAGTCGCCAGGGACCCCATACACATGTTTGGTCCCAGCCTGCCTGAGACGTGTGAAAAGATAAGATGCCAGAGGGACCTTTCTTTTACTCATTTTTTTCTCGTAGAATTACGAAGCCAAAGAAGAGGCATTAATGTTAGAATGAAGAATGTTAAGTTGTGAGGGCGTTGCGGTAAAATTAAAATTATTTTGCCGGAGTCAGTCAGCCCTAATTTCTCACTTTGCTGATGCCGGTGCAACAGTTGTTCCTGTGTACTCCTCTGTTATGTCAAATAGTCAGCTGACACCCAAGCCTTGCCATACCTTTTTCTTGTTAATTATTCACCCGATGGCATGTCTCGGGCTATTCCTGCGTCATTGGTACCTGTAAAGCCCAGGGTGGTAACTTAGGACTTTGATGACTGGACTGGTGACCATTGAACTGCATACCTCATTGAGTCGGTTGACGAAGCAATCGACATCTCAATCGTCATTTGTGTCATTGATGCCATTGGGGGTATCTAATCCTGGTGCTGGGGGTTCTCGCCAATGATTCCTTTTACTACCCATTACTTCTCCCTCGAGATAACGTAACTTGACTACTACTCTTCAACAGTAGATTCAAGACTATAGATCACTTTCAAGATGCCGCCTGCGTCTGTGTAGCGTATTCGAGCCTTTTTAGGCCTCTTTACCCATATAAAATTAGAAAAGTATTACTACAACTTCCCCGAGACTTCCCAGTGATTGGGACATTTAATCACAAGGTTAGAGTCCAATATTACTTTCGCTCAACAATGATGTCTTGCAAAGTTGCTATGACGACCTCAATCTCTCTATCTTTGAAGTGTCAGCACAGTTTTGGCCACATCCTCGTAGAACTCACAAGTATTATAATGTGCCATGCTTATTCGCACAACGCCGTCAGTAGTGTCCAGATCAAGAACCTCCTTTACCAGACGATGAGAGTAAAAGTGGCCGTGCTTCAAACCAAGATTCGAGTTTGCTTCAATGGCTGCTATAACACTTTGCGAGTTCCATCCGTCTATAGTGAAGCTTATAGTGGGCAAACGTTTCATGGGATGGGGGCTTGTTTCTCCATAAATGGTTACGTCGCTCCGTTGGTTGAGATAATCAAGCAGCAACGTTTGGATCTTGATCTCCTGTTGAATACACTTCTCCCAGCCCTGGGCAAGCAGGTGATCAACCACGACAGGGATGCTCGCTGTCAACTCATAACTCCCAGCCGAGAATCCGGCCTTGTCTGAGAGAGTGGCAGCTGGGTTGAAGTAATGACCCAGAGGACGAAGTTGCTTCTGGGCCTCACGACTGCCATAGAGCATTGCAATGTGAGGTCCGAAGACTTTGTACCACGAAAGGCAGTAGAAGTCAACTCCAAGATCCTTCACATCGATGGGTCGGTGAGGTGCATAGGCAACCCCATCAACGCACACCAAAAGGTTAGGGTACTCATGGGCAGCGGCAGTTATGACTTTGACGTCGTGGATTGACCCAAGCAGGTTAGAACAGTGAGTAAATGCAAGAAACTTCGTTCTATCGGTCAAGAGTGGCTTAAGGGTATCAACTGTGAGCCTGGGGTTGTTGCCTTGTCCTTCTGGGCTCCACCACTTGATTTGAAGCCCTTGTCTCTCGGCCAGATCGAGCCATGGGGCAATATTTGCTTCATGGTCCAGAGCTGACACAATGATCTCATCGCCTTGCGCAAAGGTGAGAGCCAGTGCGACATTACGCAGAAGCTGGGTTGATGAGGCGCCATAAACTGTGTTACTTTTATAAGTTCTTTGCTCAATGAATGAATAATATCGGGTTTCCAAGTACCAATCTCGTCTGGAAATGCGTTAATATATCGTGCACCGGCTTCGTATCCTTTGCCGACTTTTCTCGTTGAAAGATTGCCTACGCTATACGAGGCGCCTAGTTGGACGTTTGAGGTGATGAGATAGTCCCGGATGCTGTAGATAGTAAGAAAAAAAAAGAGACATTTATAGTCACGACACAACTCACGCATCAGCTGCAATACCTAGGATTTGACTTCCACCGGCGTTATCAAGAAATATTTGTTCTTGCTGTAGGGCTGGGAACTTGGCTCGCAGAGCATTGACGTCAAGGTCCGATTGAGCCATATCAAAATCTAGGACAATGTATTGTTATGAGTGCCCTGATACTCACGAGTGGTCCCGTTTCTTCGTTTGCTCGTTGAAAGAAATGTAATAAAGGAACCAGGCCAGACTGAAGCTTTGCCAAGATAAGGTTGAGAGCGGGGTAAGAAGACTTACTAAACCTCGGTACGGGGTAATTATGATGCAACTATCTGCAGGGTATAACGCAAACAAGCACGGTAGGTTACAAAATAATAGCAAAGAAGGGCTAAAAGTGAAGGGAGAATAAAATTCCAGATCAGGGGTTGTATATGATGTGAAAGGGTTCAAGAAAGGCAGAATGAAGTTCTGAATCGCAGTTAAGACACTACACACCAGTGCAACATGCTCTCCGGCCTAATTCACTCTTCTGATAGCTGGGGGCGCATAACTAATTCAGAGCTATATCAGCGCTATATTATATCGTCAGAAATTCATATGCTTAGCTTATAACTTCCCCTTTAACTCTTCCATCAAATTCAGCAACTTCGACTCTTTATGTTAGTATTTATAAAGGAGTTTAGTCTATCTCTTCTTTAGCTAT
>JABFFJ010000484.1:0-13171 GCA_013623715.1 Fusarium verrucosum | reverse complement strand
GTAGTAGGTAAGAATCAGGAAGGCGAGAAACCCAGGAATTTGGTGACTTCGGAGTGCTCAGGGCTGAAGGGACAGTGCATTTTGGGTGGGACCCCGCCCCTTCCTAGGTTCCCCTCCCCCTTCCCCTTCCTCACCTGAGGCTCTGGAATTTTGTGCACAGGCAGTCCATCCACAGTAGAGATAGTGATTGCCACAATGCAGCCAGGGTAGTACAGACAGTACAGTGCGACTGTCTTACCTTGGCAAACGCTGATGTGAGCTCAGCCGAGGCCAACCACAGTCAAGAAGTGGAAAGAATAAATTGGACTGGTCCACGATATCGTCATTTAGATACCTACAGTCATATGATGGGATTTTCGAGATTCACTGTCAAGAGAATTAGATTTTCAAGTTCATGATAATATTTCAATTCATTCTTTCTTATGAATCATCAGCCAAGCATTCCTTTTGACTTAGCGCACTATCTCGCACTAACGTGAACTCCTCCGCAGCACATGGCCAGGTTCACTGGTCGATAGACGCCAGCCGGCAATTAGTTTGTAACTGTAATCCGCACACTAACTACAGACCCAATTGAGAGAAGAAATCAGTGTATCTAATTCAGCCAAGAAATCAGTAATCCGAACGACTTAATTCTCTTCTTGGCCATTCATTGCACTAGATATGATATATATTACTACTGCTGCAGTATCACTACACTCGATATCACAAATGACAATTGACTTTCAGTCTATCAAGGATCTTGCTTTCACATCCAATCCACCTATGGATACCAAACTCGCACCGTCGCAGATCATAGAATGTGTCAGCCACTCAAGCTCGAACAGTCTAGAATACTCTACAATCAGATTGCACCGAAGTCTCTCTGGAGTTTACAGACAACCCACTCGCCTCAATTCTACGCCTTACCGTACAGAAATTGCTCCATTCGGGTTTGTATGCTGCCGCTGTACCACAGTTGTCAATGACACATTGTGTGATGGGGATTTGAAGAGCTGTTCCGAATTTGCATGATACAGTGTTTGTTATCAACCAGTTTATATGTAGGGCAGACCTCCACATCATATCACCTGATCCAGTCATGAATTTGTGATCTAACAATCGACATCTCAATCTTCATGATTCTCATCTCCCCTCTTGCTTCATCAACAAGCAATTGGATTGGAGATGCGTTCTTGGCCAACTCTATCCATACGCATCAACGTGTACTATTTCCGAGCAGGCTAATTAACCCTCTTCTGTCGTGTAAGTTGATTGGTGGACTTGCTGGCTTCCCAAGTTGGTGGTGCCACTACCTGACTTATCTTACAGGTCTCAGGGATTAGAAAGCGATAATTGTGGGCTTGTAACGAAAGATTGGATACTGATACTGAGTCTTGATTTGAGGAATTGATCCTATTTGATCAAGAGCTATGATGATCAGTACCTCTGCTAGTACTGTACTTGCCACCTGGTAGAAAATAGGTATAATATGAGGTCTTGGATGTATCGCGCTATCGCTTTCTAATCCCCGCGACCTGTATCCAACCCCGCGTTTTGCTTTTATCGGGAATGCATCCGGGCCGAGACCATCACCAAAGCAGCCATAGACATGATCAACACTCTAGATACTCAATTGGACATTTAACGTTGACTAGGTGCATCATGTTCCTCACAAGACCAGCGGGATGTGGAGATAACTACTACTCATAGGCCACCAACAGGACAGGAGAGTTCAACGAAATCAACACTCACAAATCTAGGCAACATACATGAAACAATGCTGTTTCCATCAAACAATTCTCCTCTTGGCAGCCGAAGTCAATTGTATGACTCAATAACTCCAAATGCTCGATCCCTCAGACCAGGCAGTCTATGTCATCCGCCCCTCAGTCTAACTTGGGTATGCATCGTTCCGCCATGTTATCCTCAGTGTCGTCTTGAAGTCTTCTACTGTACTCTCAAGTCAAGTCAAGTTGCTATGCCTCAGTAACCTGACCAATCCTCACTATGTATGCTTTGAATTACAAAAGAAAATAAAGACCCAACACAGATGGAAATGAGATAGGTATGTAGTCTGAACAACCAACCAAAACCAACATTAATATACTATCATACAAGTGACTCCACATCTGCCGTATAACATATGTACTATCCTGAACATCCTTGTATTTCGATACGGCTTGTGTTTTCATACCATCATCCATGTCGTGCGCTGAGACTCGCAAATGCATCTGGACTGTGTCGGCCATTTGTCCACGCAAGATCAAGACCAAGGTTCATGCTCTCTCTGCTCCGAGCAGCAAAGGGGTCCGAGGTAGTGCCAGCAGAAGGCGCGTTGGTCATGAATGGATTCGTGTTAGGTGGCAGAGACTGAGGCACGCCGTGGCTCTGTTGCACAGGAGCCATTGATGTTTGCGTGGGCTGGTTTTCTGGAATGGTCGGCTGCTGTGCATATTGTGCATATTGTGCGGCCTGCGGTGCCTGGTATGAAGCCTGTGCCGAATCCGCACCTGGCTGCTGCTGCTGTGCTGCCGTTTGGGGATAGTTGTTGAAAAGGGCCATGATCGAGGCTGTATCTGGTTTCTGTGGCTGATAAAACTGCTGCTGTTGCTGTTGTTGCTGTTGCTGCGGTTGTTGTAGCATTTGTGGCTGCTGGCCATAGAATTGTTGTCCAGGTTGTTGCTGTTGCTGTTGAGCAAATGGGTTGTAGCTCGCTTGAGGTTGGCTTTGCATATGTTGCACAACAGGTTGTTGTTGGCCAAACACTTGCTGGCCAAACGCTTGCTGCCCTGTCTGTGCCATTGGCTGACCAGCAGTTACGAAAAACGGATTTGTGGTGGTTTCGGGAGGACTCAAAGGTGCTGGGCTCTGATACACTGTAGATCCCTGATACACAGAGGGGTTCTGGAACGAACTCTGTGTTTGCTCTGGTATCTGGCCTAGGCCAGACGATGCGATCCCAGTCGGAGATCGTGTAAAAGGGTTATATCCTGCGGGTGCTTGGTTGGTGCTGACTTGAGGGAACGGATTAGATGCTTGTTGCGGTTGTTGCTGGACTGCGCCTGCGGTGTTCGTTAAAAAGGGGTTGTATCCTGTCGCCTGCGCTTGGACTGGCTGTGGATATGTCATGTTGTTGCTGAAGCCCATAGTTGAGAAGCCGCTTGGAGTCGTGGGCGCTGAAGGTGCCACTTGTTGGTATCCTGTCGCCTGCGGTGGCAGCTGCGGTGCCGGTCCTCCAGTGTGATGAGGAAACAGGGGCTGTTGAGGAGTGAGTGACATGTTTTGGAATGCCTGGCTAAAGGCATCGACCGGCTGGAGCTGTTGGGCGGCTGGTGCACCAAATGGGTTTGTCTGGCCGTATGGGTTCCGGTTTTGGAGGCTCCCTGTCGATTGGGCTGTCTGTGGTTGAGCCGGTCCTAGGTTATCAAAGGGATTTGTCGAAACACTTGATGGAGTAGTCGGACGATCCGCAGTCGAATGGACAGGAACACTGAGGCCTGCACCGAGTCCCAGCCCGCCAGAACTCGGTGTGAGAGGAGTCAGGGACCTCGATGTACGTATAGTCTGTTCTCTGGGAGAAGGAGTAGGAAGAGGTGAGTGTCGGCCACTACCCTCACCCAAGCGCACAAGAGTCTCAATCGCTCGCTCGATATTACCATTGACACCCTTCAAAACCATAGCATTGCGCTTGGCGTCGTGGAATCCCATGTCTTGTAGTCGGGCTATCTTTTGCTCCATGTCGTCCGGTTGATCAAGGTCCAGGGTGGCGCCGAATACCTTTGACGGTTTGTTGGGCGGTTTCGGGGGCGTCTCGTCAAACCCAGCTTGCCCGGCTGCTATTGTTTTGGCGTCCTTCTTCGACTTTGAGGACAGAGGAAAGATGGATGAAGCTGACCGGAATCCAAACTTGGAGTTCTTGGGAGGCAGCGGTGGGGGTGTTCCCTCACTCGAGTGAGAAGACTTGGGCATTCCTGTTCCGCTAGCGGTATTATTCATGTATTTCTGTCTGATGAATCGTTCCATCGCAGAGTCGGCTTCGTCAACGTCGACAGGGACGGGTGGCTTGCGATGCTCCGGGTTGTATAAGTTGTTGGATGTAACATTTCCGACCTTGCGCATATTCTGTTGGTTTTGTAAGCTAGGAGTTGCTTTTTGAGCGCAATTGCCGGTTCGTTCTTGTTGCTCACATCGACTTGTTCGTTGGTCCAACTATCCATGCTCAAGGACTTAACTTTGGAGATGTGAGTGCCCAACTTTCGATGGATCGCAGCACATCTCATGCATAGGAAAACGCCCAACTAAGGAACACATTAGTTTATTTCAGGATTAGATTGGCATTGCGGGGGTCGTACACTCCATGATGCCCAGGCTGAAGATGACAATTCATGTTAGCATGTTCCGATGGTCCCAAATATTAGGCTCGCAATGAGCTTCGGTGTATATATGGAGCGTGCGTACCTGGATTACGCGCGTGGCAGTCAGCGCACATATTATTGCCTGGTGTATTCTGCACAAGGTCCTGTAGAGCCTTTTCGTTGCGCGCTTGCTGGCGCTTGCTCATCATACCCGACATGGTGGCGGGTGCAAACAGACGAAGTTTTCAATTATCTCGAAAAGAAGTGCAATATCAACGTAACCTGTCTCGCAGTGTAACCGTCTCGAGTCGTTCGTAGGGCTCGCGCAGGACAAGGTCGGAGATCGGAGGCTAGAATACGGTGACCGGAGACCGGGACGGGAAAGCGGGAAGAAGCAAGCAATTATGTAAAGTTGATGCAGATGCAGTAGGTGAAGAAAAGCAAATATTACCAAGAATGAAGGTGAAATGAGGGACAAATAAGAATGAAGTGATGCGATGCGTTCAGTCGTCGATGGGACCGAAAAAAGAAGGAAGGAGAAGGAAAGATGAACGTTGACCTAGAAAGGTAAGTGCTTCCTATTCCATGCGCCGTGCGGTTGGTTCCAGCAGGTCAGAGCGGCGGATGCGGGAAGCACTTGTCACACTCTGGCACAGCACAGGCTGGTTTGAAGTGATTTACGGGCACGGGCAGGCCATCAATTCACCATGAATCAATAAATAAAAAGAGTGACAGGAGAATTCGAAAATCGGTTTTCACATAATTAGAAGCAAGGGAATTGTTGATACAAGTTCTTCAACCAAGGAAGGGCATACTCAAAAGAAAAAAAGCCCCTGGCTTGGGCTCGGCCTTAGTTCGAAGAAAGAGATTCCTCGTCTCCTAAACCACAGTGGAGTTCCATCTCGCTGCCCGCTTAGATCCACAGGTCCCTTGAGGTAAGGTCTGGTTCCTTTTAAGGCCTGTTTGTCTATCCCAACTCGGTCTAGCCATGGACTCGCTTGGTGCATCCGCCAGTAAAGGTGTCTCAGTGGCCTTGGCTGCTTGGCTCGACGACGGCGTCAGGGGCAGGTCGCGTGGGCGAGACAGGGTTTGAGTGAGGAACCGATATTCGCAGTGGACGATGAACCTCGAGGGTATCTGGGGCTGAAGATACAGTTCGTGATTGTCTCTTTGGGACGGTAGCTACCTATCGGTTGATGGAATGGCATGGCTTAAACGAACCTTATTGTAGTGCCCAACCAATATTATCTTCCTTGCGGAGTCTATACTGATTAAAATCCAGTCCATTCTCGTTACTGACGTACCCATTTTGTGGCTGAGCTCATGAATCATCCTGTCCATGTCAGTGGTTTACCCTGGTTGCATATCATGACGATGGATGTTTACATAGTAGTTGAATTCGTGGTTCAGAGGTATGCAAACGTTGCCATCGAAGCCTATAAGAGGGCGGATGATTTTGTCTGCAGCTCCTCATACCTAGGTAATTTTTTGATCATCTGTCTATGAGTTTAGGTGTGTATTTTAGGTAATACTAATTGTGTCGATTTTATCAATTTCATCGCTTCACAGGAAGTGACTTTTTAGGAGTGGAAACCTCTTCGATATACATACAAAGAGCGTTTTGTATGATTTAGCAACCTCACTGGCAACGTAAGTTCAGCTTGACCGTAAACCATAAACTTGATTACATATACAAATACAAATAACTGGAGCCAAGTTCAATTTTATGACAAAATAATACAAAGTACCTAATTCACTGTTTGTGCCCAATGGCGAGAAGTCAAGTGTTCGGCTTCCGGGTAGCCTCAAAGTCGTATACCTAGACAACCCGTACCAGAAATAGCTCCACGGGTACCTTATCTTAGAGGTAACATCTCTCAGGCTCCAGCCTTCTGAGGTGCAGTTCGGATTCACCGGCAATGCCCGGAATGAGGATTGCCCGTGGGGTAATGTCATTCTCAGGGTCGAGAAGTCTATTTATGAGTATCATCCTGGTCGACATGACATCTTGTTCCCGAGACACTGGGCAGCATGAGAGAAGGCGATATAAGCTGCGACCTCGGTATTACGCTGTAACTACCTACACAATATGGCAATATCACAAGTTACAGTCCAGTGTCCATACTTGGGTACAGCAGCTCAATTCCGAGGCCCATGTGAGTGACATCACTCTAGTGGAAAGCAACGCCATATCATGCATGCCGTGAGATAGATACTTGCAACCTTGCCATGATAGCATACCAAACCTACGGTACATTACCAAAGCACTCGGAACAGATCGCATTACCAAATTCCATCTCCTGCAACATTCCTCACACCCTTGGGTGATATTTATTTTGGTTGTCGTCCCACACTTGCAATTAAATCGACTAAATTCTTCCACTCTCCAGCCACCGTCAACACCCCTTTGCCAGGGCTCTATCCCCAACCTCCATCCGCCCTGACCTTCCCAACCACTCAGCCCTCATATTGTCCACTTGAAACAGCCAACACCCTCGCAATAGTTTCGTACCTGTCACCAAATACTATCCAGAAAAGGATTCTGGCTGTGGCTCCCGGTGGCTGTGTGGCTGGACAGCTCCAGAAACCGTGTTTTCAACGTCAGCAACTCGCTTTACGGTCCTCTGCCCCTCCACTGAGGCCCCTGTTTGGCCCAATACAGATGGAGCCCAGCCCAGCACCACGACTACACAAACATCCATTAGCTTAGTCGTTGGGTAGCTGCCTCAAGCTTGAGCTGTGACCTGTCCTGCTGTCCACGTAGGTATAGCGCACGCATACGGACGGATCCAATACTCCTTGACTCCCACAGGATTCGAGGCCGAGCTCTTGGCTTCTACGCATGTGAGAGAGTCAGACGTAACGAGGACTTGTCAGCCACCTTCACCCCCTGCACACATAATTTCTCTCTTAAACCTTGGAAACCTGTCTTTATCAACAACAAGTCCTATCCTCGCGATCCGCAGTTTCCGGTCCTCCGAAAACCCCAACCTCAATATCGGTCGAGTCGGCATGGTCAATTGCTAAATATCGTCAAAACCCCGCCCTGAAATCGTCTACCGAGCTTCCCGATAGCTCATTCGAATCTTTTAACTCTCAACGAACGAACGCGAAAACCTTCTTTGCGCCAATCCGACGCCCAAATACTCTACGAGATGGCGGGCATTGAGCAGCTCGAAGTTCACAGCAAGGCATGTCATTCCCTCTCCCATGAATTACGGATGTCCCGCCAGGCTCCGGACAAGAGATTGGAGTCGAGCTTCCAGCTAATACATAGTAGTCGTACATTGTTCGTTGGGTCAAAGTCGACGAAGGAAATACACTGTCGTGGAGTGTCCAACCTCACAAGAAGTCCATGTACGCATCCGCCTTTTATGGCATCGCGAGCCAGCCTGCCCAGACACTAAAACGAAGACCTATACTAATTCTATTGCAGCAATTTCGGTCTTGTCAAACATCCCGGCAGCGGTGCTACCACTCTTGCGGCTTCAACAGCTGAAGACCTGAACAATGGGACAGAAGAATCAGGTGGCACCTCGGATGGCAAGGCAAACCGCTTTCCCAAGAAAGATAATACTGCGCAAGAACTGTTGAAGAGCAAAGGATTCATTCCGATCAAATGGATAGGTAAATGCGAGGCGGACAAAGTGTCAATTGGCACGCACGAGGTCAATCGTGACCAGAGCGGAATGTATGGCCTCGTGTTCGACAACACGTTCTCAAAGCAAACATCCAAGACGGCGACCTTTGTAGTGATGACATATCCTACAGGGGCACCTCCCCAGACCTCATCGCATCTGCCGAATCTCCAGCCACCGAAAGCTACAATGAGCCAAACGAATCTTGGGCGGAACAGCAGCCCTAAACTAGACGGGGTTGCATCTACATCTGTCGACAGTCTTCACAGTTACAACGCCCCCGGAAATGCACCCTCTGTTTCTGGTCGGAGCGAAGGTGGCTCAGGCAATTACCATGTTGGTGTTCTGCACAAGAGACGTCGCAAGAAGGGACAAGGCTACGCGCGCAGGTTCTTCTCGCTTGACTACTCGACATGCACTCTGTCGTACTACTATAACCCCAAGTCGTCTGCATTGCGAGGTGCCATTCCTCTGAGCTTAGCTGCCATTGCTGCCGATGAACGACGACGAGAAATTAGCATCGACTCAGGTGCCGAGGTATGGCATCTGAGAGCCCCCAATGACAAGGAATTTCAGGATTGGGCGGGTGCCTTGGAAAAGGCGAGCCGCGTTGCGAGGGGCTTAGAAGCCCTAGATCTTCCCAAGACGGATCACCTGCATATCAATACACGCCAGCAACAACCTGCTCAACAATCCTCCCCACAAGAAGACAGAGAATGGGAACAAGTCGAGTCTCTGGTCAGTCGCGTCGTTGGAACCCGAGATGCGCTTCGGCGTCTGACAAAGGAGGTCACGGCTCAGTCAAAACCACCACCAGTGACCAGTCCCCAATATCTTTCACCAGGAGCTGCGCCTAGTGCCATCGATGAGAATGACACATACTTCACGCAACCCGAGCAGAGGCGCTCTTTCTGGAGAAGAAAGTCAACCACACCCGCGGTATCCCCTGCAACACTGGGAGCACCAACGGCTCTGGCAGTGCCAGCACCAAGTGGTGTCTCAACAACCATCACTGTCAATACGCCGAACCACTCGCGAAGACAATCCAAAAGCCTCAACCGCGAGGAGACCTCGCTTCAGGATCACTGCCAATCACTTCTAACGGACCTCGACTCCGTGGTGTCCGAGTTCACAACTCTTATCAACAATAGCAAACGCCGTCGCATGCCGGCGCCGTTGTCTGCGGGTGGTATGCCAAGGAAGAGTGTAGACACCGTCTCAACAGGAGACGAATTTTTCGATGCCGAGGATGCCGAGGATGCAAACTCGGCTGTTATGAAAATCGACGGCAGCGAAGACGAAGGTTCACAGTCAGAAGAAGGACAGGAAGAAGGAGAGGAAGAAGATTCTTTCCGAGATAACTCTTCTGTGTCATCTATAGGAGAGAATGACGCGGCAAATCTCGACGATGCATCTCACCTGTTTCCCACAAAACCCAAGAACCTCACACCTTTACCTCTCGACCAAGCCGTGGCGAGAAGATCGACCATACCACCTGCGGCCGCTGCTGCTCCTAGTCTGATTGCATTCTTTCGTAAAAACGTTGGCAAAGATTTTAGTACAATCAGTATGCCCGTTACTTCGAATGAACCCACATCCATGTGCCAGAAGGTGGCCGAACAGCTGGAGTACGCACAATTACTAAACCAAGCTGCAAAACAATCCTCTCCCACAGACAGACTTCTGTTCGTGACGGCATTCGCCGTTTCGCAGTTCAGCAGCGGACGAGCCAAGGAGCGTGCTATCCGAAAGCCCTTCACCCCGCTATTGGGCGAGACTTTTGAACTTGTTCGAAGCGACAAAGAGGTTTCTGGAGGGTTTAGACTCTTGGTTGAGAAGGTTCAGCATCGACCTCTTCTCCTTGCAATGCAGGCAGACTCAGCCAACTGGTCATTCTCCCAGTCACCGGCCCCTGGCCAAAAGTTCTGGGGCAAGAGTGCTGAGATCACGACAGATGGCCGTGTTCGAATTGTGTTGCGTCTATCTAATGGCTCGGAGGAACGATACTCATGGAACATTGCTACCATGTTCTTGCGTAATGTGGTTATGGGCGAAAAGTACGTTGAACCTGTCGGTACTATGCATGTTGTCAATGATAGCACTGGTCACAAGGCAGCGGTTGAGTTCAAGAGTAAGGGTATGTGGGGTGGACGCATTGAGGACGTCAGTGTAGAAATCTTCAACCCCGAAGGGGCCAACACGGGAAGCGGTCTGGTGGGCACATGGGTCAACGGTTTGAAGACAACTGGGAAAGGTGGCGGTCAGGAGATCTGGCGTGTTGGATCACTGGTGGAGAATGCAGTTCAGACGTTCGGCCTCACAACATTCGCAGCGAGTCTCAACGAGGTTACGGATATTGAAAAGGACAAGCTCCCACCCACGGATTCTCGCCTGCGACCTGACCAGCGCGCGTACGAACAAGGCTCCATTGATGATGCTGAGGATCTGAAACAAAAGCTGGAGGAGGCGCAGCGTGGCCGACGCCGAGAACTTGAGGAGCAGGGCGAGGCATACAAGCCTCGCTGGTTCGTCAAGGTCGAGAATGCTCCAGAGGGAGAAGAAGTGTGGAAGCTGAAGACTGGAAAGGATAGCTACTGGGAGGAACGTGCCAAGGGAAGCTGGCAAGGGGTTGAGGAAATCTTCAAGCTTTCGTGATGATTGATGACAGCCAAATAGAAATGACGATTGGATTCGGTTTTCGATACATGTAGTTTAATAAATTGCTTGTGTAGACAATGTATTTGGATGTAGCAAGAATGTCGGCTATTACTGGAGAGGATCTGAATGCAATAGAAGGCTGACTAGAGCCTCACTCGTGTTCTAGCTTGTCAAGTGATGCCTGTAGACATGGAAAGACGTCAGTCAAGTGAGGATCATGTCGTTGCTCCGCAGACTCGCGTGTCACTTGAAACCTCCTATTGCACCTTAAAAAGGCCAAGCCTTTTCTTAGCTCTGAGATCCCGTTGCGTGGTGCATGGAACGAGCAGGGGATGTGACGTACCCCCAGACAATTCTTTCAGATGAAAAGAGGGTCTTTTTTCATGGTCAAGAGCCAAGCACCGTGTTTTACGCAAGGCTCATTCTTGGCTGAGCGCCCAGATCTTGAGTTTAATTATCCAAGCAGGCGAGATGTGATATGCACCTATTGGCGTTGCGGTGAGAATGTTCCTAGTTACGTGGTAAGTTACAGTACGGCGTTTGTTTGGTGGTGATGGATGGGGCAGTGTTGGGTGATCGACGTGACGATTAAAATTTGGCCAGCGTCTCAGTTTCATGGATTTGACGGGTCCAGTGAATTATGTCCGAATTCAGATCCATGTCAAGTGATGCCAATCGTCATCTGGTCTTCTCCTGTCAAGGTTCGGAGACACTGACGACTATTCAGGCTGTTGTAAGGGGAGAGAGAAAAGACTCAGACGAAGATAGGATAGCGTTTTAAGGCGTGATATGTATGAAGTTAGCTAAGCCACCTGAGAATAACGTAGGTCGTGAATTAAGCTTGAAGTAACTCTAAAGTGTATGATTTAGGACAGTCACCGTATGAAGGGTGAATTTCCATACGACTTCCAGACTGCAATGGAAGAAATACGGTGCGATCCATAGAATCGGTGGGAGGGCTCCACTGAGGTTTAGCGGGACGGGAGTGGCAGATTGGCCCCTGCCGATCATCGAATCTGCTCCAACCAAGCGACTGAAAGCGTTCTAAGTTGGATTTTTAGTGGTGGTGCTTTTGGTTGAAGATTCTTTTCTTTCACTTATGAGTGTTTTTGGTGTCTCTAGAATTATACTGAGGCCGGAAATCTCCACGATTTAATACTCTCAGACATTTAATACCAGCCCCAGCACAGCTCAGCTCAGCTCATCAAAGAGTACAGTACAGTAGGTAAGTGCCATGATTAAAAGGTGAGACTGTGCCACCAGCTGGAGCCGTTTAACAAGGAGCCTCAGGGGGTCATGTACAAGACGAGTTTCAGCGCCGCGCCAATCGCTGATCGGAGGAAAAGGGAGTGTCTTGCATGAACAAGAGGGGCGTGTATTTATAGTCTATACAAAAAGCATTACGACGACTTTGGTGGGTCGACCAAGTTCAGCATTGAACCAGGTTGAGGCCAAGGAAACGAAAAAAAAGAGAGGACAAGAGTTGATGCCAATGCCTTGGGCCTGTCATAGAAATGAAGGGATTGATATTTGGGCTCTTGGTTTGTGGCTGCGCAGTCTTGGGATTTTCTTGAGTTTCTTGTCATGATGAGATGTTTGTTTGTTGACACACGTGAGATGTGTAAGTGTACGTGTGAGTTATACGAGCTGATGCAGCGCCATGGGCAACTAGCAAAACAGCCAAACTCTTTTTTTTGCTGATCTGGATGAACGGTAGAATAGGTACTCAATTGTTTATTTGTGTACAGAGTGCTTTTCCGGATTACCACGGAGCAGTCACGTATTCTCGGATACTGGTGCTCAGGACCACCTTGTTTAAAGGTGCTACGACGATGTTTGTTTTTAACAGGTGATAAAGCATCAGCCCTCAAACCCAATTCAATCATTCTGTGATAGGCCGGGTTAGCACAGTCCGTGTATTCGTGTGTGTGCTTGGCTTAGTACATACTGTACTGCTATGTTTGGAAACACATCAGCACGCACCTACATAAATTATATTGGGAATAACTGCCGATCACTGAGCAAAATCAACTCACAATTATTCGTTTCATCTGACAAGATGGTTGGTTTCACGATTTGCGGGATTATGAGAACATTGTGCTCTGTATAGGTAAGTCCAGTAGGTTGCAGTGTTTGCTGTATGTACACAGTAACCGCTGAGATATCACGGATGCTCGCTCGGGCTGGAGATTATGTGTGCTCACATCCTGAAATTACTGGACCAGACGTGCCCCACGTTTAATCCCCAATCCATGGCCTTTCCTTGGACTGCATGGAAGTCAATCCAAGGAAGCAATGCCCACAGTGGACGCACTACAGTACATAGTTAGACGCCGCTTGGACGAGTAGCCCGACCTGGGATTGATTGACTGCGGGAGCGTTCTCAAGGTTGTCCGTCTGTCGTAAGAGATGGAGCGATTTTGTATCATCCAATGCCTGGAATAGAATCGTAAACCAGTTATCGCGACACACCCTCTCCCTCCCCATACATACTAAGGTACCAAGATAATGCCGAGTATCAGGGATCCAATCCAATTA
>JABFFJ010000483.1:0-21387 GCA_013623715.1 Fusarium verrucosum | reverse complement strand
AAAGAAAAAAGAAAGAAAAGGTGGTGGGATCAGGACATGTCCAAGACAAAGACTGGAATTTGAAATTCACGAAGCGACGTCCGCCTCACTCACTCCCTTTCTTGTGCAGTCCGGTCAGTTCATGACGACCACTATGGATATTTTTATCTAATCGCTAACTTGAGTAGCTCCACGACCTACTAATCCCAATATTGTGGTACATGGTACTTACCTATTCATGGTGTGCCTGTGATGCCTGTGATGCCTGTGGTGGTGCCTGGACTCTGCCCGGCCTCTGGGGTCCATGGCGGCCGCTGCGAGTGTTTCATGCATTCACTCAAAGGTTGTTGCATCGTGAATGTGCCCCTGGTTCTAATTAAGTCGAGGTAAGTCATGCCAGCTGGGGGTTGGTATTGACTCTTGAACGAGAATCAGGCACAACATACATACCTAAACAAGTCATTCGTGGCCCCCAATTATAGGCAGCACAGATAACCACCTACCTACCTATTATTGTCTTTGTCTCGTTTCGTCTATTTTGAATCATTCTCCCCGATTGTATGTATGCATCCTCAGGCCTACCTAGGTACCTAGCTAGCTGGCCCTGCTTGTCCCTCCCGTCTCGCACACACCGTGGGGCTTGGCCTTTGCCCTGCCCTGTCCTGCATCAAATGCTGCTCATTCGCCCTATGTCGCTACGGCTCCGCCCTATGCAGCGCGTCACCAACTCTCACTCGAGGACCTGGATTTCGCCACCAGGTGCTTGCTGTCATGTCCCCGTGCCCAGGAAATACAAGGTTCTCCTACGGTGATGGATGCTTTGCTTTTCTTTGTAACTTCCAGGGTCCTTTCTTTAGATTCCGGTCCCTTGTCCTCAGCAACCAGTCGATACCCAATGATTTGACTACGCCCCATTATGCTGCACCCCGTATTGTTCCATTCCCTTTTACGACCCAGCAGCAGCACACCATCCATCACTAGCCCTCCCGCCGTGCCTTAGATGGCCCGCCTGCCGTGCCGGGCCCGGGAGGGCTCGGTTCTTCGTCTGATCTGGTCTCGTCTCTCCTTGACTCACTCCTCACTCCTCACTCCCCTGAACCTGATGGAATTCTTTCCATTGGGTCCCCCCATATCGAAGGCCCCCTAGCGTCTGAGATGCCTTGTGTTCTGCCAGGCATCCCTGGTCCTCCAGGCAGTGAGGTCTTGGGTTAAATCCACTTACAAATGATCAAGTACGTACTATCGTTTCTCATCACCAAGCTTCAAATGCATATATACCCCCTTCCTCCTATCTATGCTATTCCCTTTTTCCATTTCCAACAAGCACTCACAATACAAAACCTTGAAACTACAAACAAGTCTCATCTATTCAAACAACAGCTTTCCCAACCAACATTTACTTTACAACAACCAACTACCCCTTACAACCACAACCACAACCATGAGCTCCCCTTACACCGTCCAAATCCACCAGAGCAACAAGGAGCCCTCAATCTCCAGTGCCTTCAGCTACTCTTCTGGTTCGTACAGCTCTTCAACCAGCACAACTCCTCGATCTCTTTCTCCTGGCGAGTACCGCGAGTACGGTGCTGGTAAGTTACCTGCTACCGAGTCTCCGGGCTCTTTTAATTTCGGCCCCACCCTAACCGTCGATGCAGACAAGCACACTACACAAGTCGCCAACTCTGGCCGAAACTTGGTTATCAACCACAACAAAGTCTCGTTCGAAAAGAACTCGCCGGCCCCAGCATACTCGGGCGCATACTCAAAGATCTAAACCATCTTTGGCTACGGGTCTCCTTTTCTATTTCCTATGTTTCGTCGATTTGAACAGAACAGCGACATGTAACGGATATGGGCTATACACATCATAGAGTGGCCGGCGTTTTGAACTTTGAGGACTATGAAGCAAGCGAGATTGAGCGCAGCATGGCGATGTATTAATGACGATTAGAGAGCATGGATTGAACAACGCGAACCAAGATTGATAGACATTGAGATGGGCTGGACTGAGCTGAGCTGAGGCTGTTTCCTTTTTTCTTTTTCCTCATGTCTGTATCATTCATGTACAAATACTCTTAAGCGCCGGACACTTTGTTGTCAGCGCTGACTTTTAGAAGGGCCAAATCTCTCATCTCGACATCTTACATGCCGGGTGAGATGAGACGGCCCGCCGGACTGGTCCGATAACAGGGACCCAATATCAGACCAAGGAAGAATTTTCCAATCCACAACTTTCAGCTGTGTCAGCTCCTTCCCCTGAATTCATTTGTGATTTGCCTTGTTCCTTGATTCGAAAGAGCCAACACATAGAAAAAACAAAAAGACAAAAAACATTGATGGTGTGAAGGGCTTGGTTGGGCCCTGTGACTGGATGTTGGGGGCCTTGGGTTCCCTCCCGCTGCGCTGGTACCTGCAGCCCAACCCGCGGCAGGGGTCTTTTAGACGGGAGCTTTGCATCTGCAGCGTTCCTCCACTCTGAAACTGTTTGAAGCGGGAGTTTCTCCACGTTGGAATTTCTTATTAAAATGGTATAGACTGAGAAAAGCTGCAATGGAATTTCCACTTTGCATGGATCAATGGCTTTGTCGCTCACTGCCCAACTGGTGTGTGCAGAGTCAGAGTTGTATTCCCACACCCCAAGCTTCGTTCGTATGGATGTAGTTGACGTGGTGTAAGAGGGTCCTCTCTGTCTGGACAATTCAACATTTCATTGCAAATATACATATACTGTACTAGGTAATTACCACGACCCAATGCAAGGCGTCCATTCATTCCATATTTGTCTGTTATCAGCATAGCCATTCACAGTAAAGCAAGTCACTTCATTGAGGCACCAGAAAAAGGATTCTCATTCCATCCAATCCATTTATAGGTTGTGGCATCATGAGTACTGAGGCTCATGACCCCGTCGCATGACATCATGCTCAAGCGCCACCCTCACGCTTGGCATACTCGTCCTCGATGGCCTCGTCCTACTTTTTCGCAGCTTCGTCCTGGGCGACTGTGCGCGGGTCGTCGTGCAGGACGCCCTCCTTGATGAGGGCCTCTGGGTCCGGGCGGTGCGAGATCTTGTCGTTGAGCTTGTCCTCGAGCATGTGCTTCTTAAGCTGCAGGGGGTATCGTGTCAGCGAGCGTGGCTTCAGGATCTAGAGGGCATGCATGCTGTTGCGCTGCGGGTGGACTCACCTCCTTCTGGTGCGCTTGGAGGCCTGGAGCTGCGGTGGAGGCTGGAAGGATGTTTTCTGTTTGGGTGGACCTGTAAGCAATGCGCATCTGTTGTTGAATGAGGGGAACAGCTCACTCTCGACGAGCTCGGCACGCTCC
Source organism: Fusarium verrucosum (assembly GCA_013623715.1). Lineage (NCBI taxonomy): Eukaryota > Fungi > Ascomycota > Sordariomycetes > Hypocreales > Nectriaceae > Fusarium > Fusarium verrucosum. The sequence continues at coordinate 18,081 of JABFFJ010000483.1, read as the reverse complement.
GGGCGGTGCTTGAGGTGAGCCTCCAGTGAGTTTCTTCGTTCCATGGGAGAGATGGGAGACTCGTCAACGAGCTTGGGCTCTTGCTCAGTAGTGTCGGCCATTGCGATGGTATAAGTGTGAGTAGGCTTGGTAGGCTAGTAGGTAAGAGTTGGGTGTAAGTGGAGATGTTGGTGTAAGTGGTTTGCGACAAGGTATGAGGAAGAAAAAGTAAAAAGGTCTCAGAAGAAAACGGATGCGGCGGTCTTGAGTTTATCTACTCCAACGATCCCAAGCTAAGGTCTCAGAATGGGTCGTTGATACGGCAGCGCAATGCCATGTTTATGCGTGCCCGCGCATTGGATGTTTCATCGGGCATGGCCTGCTGGCTTGATCCGCTCACCTCCATGTGCTGTGCTGTGCTGTGCTNNCTGACCAAAGGATGAGCAAATGTTTGTTGATTGTGCCTGGACGGATGTTTCATTCTTCCGTTTGGCGATACCATCATGCATACACATATTGAATGCCAGATCCGGCGGGAGCTTGTTTGGCGGGGACGAGATGCAGGCCAAGACGCTTGAAGCTCGACATGTACAGTACAGTCTGTACATAACTACAGACCAGTTGGTGGATATGGACCACTTGATTTGTTGGGCATTGATGATCCATTGCGTATATTATTAAGTGATGTTCGCATATGTTAAGCGGTTTCCAAACCCTGACCCTTCTTATGCTGACTCCTCGCGTCCAAACTTTATAACCGGATCTCAAGTAGTCAACATAGTCAAATCACCGACGATGGAGGCATTTGTTGAGATTATTAACGAATGCTCATCTTTATAATTTGCTGCTGGCGAAGCCGTTGATTGGATCTCGACTGATCTTCATCTTTATATCAAACACCAATCCCAGCACTGTTCCTCAACACCCCTGCAGCATACGCAGCATGAATTGATATCCGTTCCTTTCGACAGTAAAGGCTAGGACGTGAGTGGACTCTTTATTATTAAACAATTCATCAAAGTCAAGATGAATCTTAAATTACCTATTCCGTGGGTAAAACGACCTAACTACCAATCCCACTGCACAATGACGACACATCGACTTGGGCGAGTAAAAAGCAAGGCAGCATTCACGGGCAGCCACAGGGATAGCGAGTCAGGATATCCTCAGAATGATTCAGTAACAATGCGAATAAGTAAACAAAATTGTCATCTATACCTAGGTAATTCTCATGATTTATGCAGAGTTTTAATGCCGCGCGTTTTCACATAATACCTCGCCCAGGCACCTGCTGTTAGTTAGTCGCTACCGCCACTTATTGCGTAAGGCTGGTTGTCATCCAGGGGCTGTGCTGGGCGGAAAATTGTCGGCCTTTCGTCACCCGTCAGGCACCAGATCATCAATCAACGAACACCAGCCAACATCAACTCCAGCCACACCAAACCCAAAGCTTCCATTGCTTCCAGAGACCTCCTTTGAAATTAAACATCGCTTTTTCTTCTCCGATTCTTTACAACGGAGATTTCCAATTCTTTTTTCACGGGCTTGATCTTTTGATGCTTGTGTAGATACAAACACTAAATAACCAGCTGTCTTTCGCTTCCCCTCCTCCCCCCCCTCTATCTCATTAGTTGCCCATCATGGTACGCCGCTGGCCCTCCCCATATCGGCGCCTACTTCGCTGACATGTCCTCCTCACTTCCTAGGGAATATCAAGACGCCCTAAGAACAAGGGCGCCGGTGCAGCCGCGGACGGCGCAAGCGGGGGCGCGAAGCCCAAGAAGGCCACCTTTGAGACAACCAAGAAGAAGGAGATTGGTGTTTCCGATCTGACTCTGTTGAGCAAAGTCTCCAACGAAGCCATCAACGAGAACTTGAAGAAGCGATTCGAGGGTCACGAGATTTACACATATATCGGCCATGTGTTGGTCTCCGTCAACCCCTTCCGGGACCTGGGCATCTATACCGACCAGGTCCTCGAGAGCTACATGGGCAAGAACCGACTCGAGATGCCCCCCCACGTCTTCGCCATCGCCGAATCCGCATACTACAACATGAAGGCATACAGCGACAACCAGTGTGTCATTATTTCAGGAGAGTCAGGTGCCGGAAAGACCGAGGCGGCCAAGCGCATCATGCAGTACATTGCCAGTGTGTCTGGTGGAGAATCCGGGGATATTAAGCAGATCAAGGACATGGTGCTGGCAACCAACCCCCTACTCGAATCGTTCGGAAACGCAAAGACGCTACGAAACAACAACTCATCGCGATTCGGCAAGTACCTGCAAATCTACTTCAACGCCCAGGGTGAGCCCGTGGGAGCCGACATCACAAACTACCTCCTGGAAAAGTCGCGAGTGGTGGGCCAGATCACGAACGAGCGAAACTTCCACATCTTTTACCAATTCGCAAAGGGCGCCTCACAACAATACCGAGAAACATTCGGTGTCCAAAAACCCGAGACGTACGTCTACACCAGCCGGTCAAAATGCTTAGACGTGGATGGTATCGACGATATTGCCGAGTTCCAGGACACGCTCAATGCCATGAAGGTTATTGGCCTGACCCAGGCTGAGCAAGACGAAATCTTCCGAATGCTGGCGGCTATTCTATGGATAGGAAACATCCAATTCCAGGAGGACCAGAGCGGCTATGCTGAGGTCGTGGATAGATCCGTTGTCGATTTTGCTGCCTACCTAATGCAAGTTACTCCTGATCAACTCATCAGCGGTATCACAATCCGAATTCTGACACCTCGAAATGGTGAAGTTATTGAATCGCCTGCCAACCCTGCCCAAGCCCAGTCTACTCGAGATGCCCTGGCCATGGCTATTTATAACAACCTTTTCGACTGGATTGTCGAGCGCATCAACAAGTCTCTCAAGGCGAGACAACCAACAACCAACACTATCGGTATTCTGGATATTTATGGATTTGAGATTTTCGAGAAGAACAGTTTCGAGCAGCTGTGCATCAACTACGTCAACGAGAAGCTGCAGCAGATCTTTATTCAGCTGACTCTGAAGGCCGAGCAGGAGGAATACGCCAGGGAAAAAATTCAGTGGACACCTATCAAGTATTTCGATAACAAGGTTGTGTGTGATCTTATCGAGCAGATTCGACCTGTCGGTATCTTCTCTGCCATGAAGGATGCTACCAAGACTGCGCACGCTGATCCCGCTGCTTGCGATCGCACATTCATGCAGAGCATCAATGGCATGTCGCATGCCCATCTTACCCCTCGACAAGGAAACTTCATCATCAAGCATTATGCTGGTGATGTCACCTATACTGTTGAAGGTATTACGGATAAGAACAAGGATCAGCTTCTCAAGGGTCTATTGAACCTCTTCCAGCACAGTGGAAATCAATTCGTCCATACTTTGTTCCCTCTGCCCGTCGATCAAGATAACCGAAAGCAACCGCCCTCTTCAGGTGACCGTATTCGATCGTCTGCCAATGCCCTGGTTGATACTCTGATGAAGTGCCAGCCCTCATACATCCGAACTATCAAGCCCAACGAGAACAAGTCGCCGACAGAATACAACAGCCCCAATGTCCTCCATCAGATCAAGTATCTTGGTCTTCAAGAAAACGTTCGCATTCGTCGCGCCGGCTTCGCCTACCGTCAGGATTTCGACAAGTTCGTCGATCGATTCTTCCTCTTGTCTCCCGCTACATCCTATGCTGGTGAGTTTACATGGGATGGATCTACTGAGGCTGCTGTCAAGCAGATTCTCAAGGATACCAGCATTCCCAAGGAGGAGTGGCAAATGGGTGTCACAAAGGCTTTTATCAAAGCCCCTGAAACACTCTTTGCTCTGGAGCATATGAGAGATAGATACTGGCATAACATGGCTACCCGAATTCAGCGCATGTGGCGGGCATATCTCGCCTATCGAGCCGAGTCGGCTACTCGAATCCAGCGATTCTGGCGAAAGAAGCGGACTGGGGCTGAGTATCTGCAGCTGCGTGATCAGGGACACCAGGTCCTTGGAGGTCGCAAGGAGAGACGTCGTATGAGTCTGCTGGGCTCTCGAAGATTCCTCGGTGACTACTTGGGCGTCAATGCAACTGCTGGTCCTGGAGCCCAGATCCGTAACTCTGCAGGCATCGGCTCAAATGAAAATGCGGTCTTCTCTTGCCGTGCTGAGATCTTGGAGGCCAAGTTTGGCCGTTCCAGTAAAGCCAGCCCTCGTATTATCGTCATTACCAACAGCAAGTTCTATATCATTGCCCAGATGCTTGTCAATGGCCAACCTCAAATCTCTGCAGAGAAGTCGGTTCCCTTGGGAGCCATCAAGTTCGTTGGCGCGTCTTCAGCTCGTGATGACTGGTTCTCACTAGGCATTGGTTCCCCTCAAGAAGCCGACCCCTTGATGAACTGTATGCTCAAGACTGAAATGTTTACTCATATGCAGCGAGTGATGCCTGGTGGATTCAACCTCAAGATTGCCGAGACGATCGAGTATGCCAAGAAGCCCGGCAAGATGCAGCAGGTCAAGGTCTTGAAAGATTCACAGCTTCCTGTCGACTACTACAAGAGTGGTGCGGTCCACACCCAGCCCGGCGAACCACCAAACTCTGTCTCCAAGCCTACACCCAAGGGCAAGCCTGTGCCTCCTCGTCCCATTACTCGCGGCAAGCTCATCAAGCCTGGAGGTCCTAATGGTCGACCATCTCGCATCCAAGGCAACCGTACTGCCAAGCCTCGCCCAGGGGCTGGCCGAGCTGTGCCTCAACCACCAGCTGCTCTCACTGCCGCCGCCGCTATTCCTGCTGCCCCCACTCCCGCTCAAAGCACTCCTCGTATCGCTCCTCGTCCCGGTGCAAACAACGCACTCCCGAGTCATACTCGAAATGGCAGCGGCGCCGGACGTGCACCTCCACCACCACCGCCTCCTGCTGCCCCAGCACGTCCACCAAGCCCGCCCAAGGTGATGGCCAAGGTTCTGTACGACTTTGCTGGTCAGCGCGAGAACGAACTCACTATCAAGGCGGGTGAGCTTGTCGAAATTGTGCAGAAGGACCTTAATGGTAAGCTCATATCCTCCATCATTACTTGAAGGTTACTAACATGTTTATCCAGGCTGGTGGCTAGCCAAGAACACAACAACTATGCAGCAGGCTTGGGTCCCTGCAGCATATGTCGAGGAACAAGCTCCACCTGCTCCTCGAGCTCCTCCGGCCCCTCCACGATCCAAGCCAACACCCCCTGCGCCTCCAGCCAAGCGTCCTGCTGTCAACCGCAAGCCTGCTGAGCTTCAACAGCGTGACTCTGGCATGAGCCTTAGCACGCCCAATGGCGGAGACAGCAGCCGTAGCAGTACACCTACACCTAGCCTGGCAGGCAGTCTGGCAGACGCTCTGCTGGCCAGGAAGAACGCCATGCAGAAGGACAAGGATGACGATGACTGGTAGCCGACATAACGAGTTTATGCTTCACGATGTTATTAAGGAGTCGAAAAAGCACTTGATGATGAGATAATCTCGATGGGTAAAGTTTTGCACTTGCATTGCATGATACATAACACAGCGCGCAAGAGAAGAGGAGGGACGGCATATGACAGACAGTGTGCTTTTTCTGTTGTATACGAACAAACAAGACTGAGCTGGGCAACCGAGTTAGTCGTAGAAGCCGCGAGAAATCACGGTCGAGTCTGGTTTTGGTTTTCTTTTCTTGATGCTTTAGGCAAGCGTTTGCAGAAGGGTCAGGTCGTTCTGGGATGATGAGGACATTCATATTCTTAGCAAGATTACAATTTTTAGAAAGGTTAAATGTTTGGTTTGAAACTTTAGACTCTATTTTACATGTTACGTCGTCTTAATCGTCTGATCCGTCTCTTTGTACCACTTTTCTTCTTCGTATCAGCTCTGCGAGTGGGACATCGTCATCTACTGCCTCAGCTTCAGACTCATCTTCATCAACACCGTAATCACGCAGTCGATCTCCGTCTGAATTCACCCATCCAAGATCCTTGCCAAACTCGTCATCGTACTCTTCGTCATCATACATGTCAAAATCATCAACCTCTTCCAACTCCGCCATGAGGTGTCTCCTACGCTTCTCATCGTCAGCCTGTCGCTTCAGGAACCCGGCCTTGAACTCGTTGGAGCTCATGTTGGCCTGACGCAGCTCCTCGTCGTAGTCACGATTCGCAGCGGGCCAACCTCGCGCCGCGCGACGGATCTTGTCAGGGTCGGGAGGCGGCCAGAGACCTTCGACGCGGTTGAAGCCGTTCTCTTCCCACGACCAGCCCGAGCCGGTGCCGTCCTTGGCGATGGTGGGGTTTCCTGCGAGGGGGTAGAACCACAAGAGGACGTTGTGAGAGCCCATGGCTTGTGCCATGTTATCAAAGAAGCCAATGTCATAGGGGAACTCGAGCCTCTCGAAGCGGACCTTTTCACCGTCGGGCCCTGTCACATCCCACCAATCCTTGGGGCCCTTATCCATCAAGGCTTCATGGCGTTCCTGCTCCCACCCCTCGATCATGGTCTGGTTGAATATCCATGACCGGACGGTGTTGATGAGCATGATGCCCAGTGCAACGGTCGTGAAGAAGTTGACGATGCCAACAAGCGATATGCCAACTAGTCCAGAGAGACTAGGACCCAGGTACGCAGGCAGAAGTCGACTTTCCCAGAGCTTAGCGAAACGCTGCCATAGAAAGTAGCCCAGCATCCACAGCGATACGTTGGTGTATACCAAGAAGCGCAGAAAGTGCGGAAACGTAGTCATGGACACGCAATTCCTCGTCCAGGGACAATGATGATCCATCTTTGGCACACATCTCGCACAATGGCGACAATGATGTGCCCTAGGCGGCTTCGGCGCCGCACACTTGTTGCACCAGCGCTGGCCATCAGCTTCGATAACACGATCTTTGAAGATATAGCGGCCCGGATCGACGGTGACGGCGCGGTAGTATGTTATCCATAGGATAAAGAGGAGGCTGTTGAAGATGATGGTTTCGCGAAGTGAGGGAGGGCCGGGCTCGAGAGAGGTTGAGTAGTGGAAGAGAATCTGGGAGAAATAGCCGAGAAAGGTGATGAGAGCGCATACGGAGGGCACGGCAAGACCCTTGATGAAGGGCACGTCGTTGAGGCCGGCCATGGTGAAGCTTTCTTTCACCTACTGTTCCATCAATCACATGAAGGTTTGGTTTAAACTCGCAGCAGCCGTTATCGATTATAGTGACGATACCCTTAAGCTTTAGTGGGCCGTTTCCGTTTCAAAGCGCTGTAGATGGAACACGCAGCGAATAAACGTCAGCTTAGGTAATTTTCAGGGGTCTTCGTCATCTACCCCCCTAATAACCAGCCAGAATCGACCAGGGGGTGCTGTTTTCTCCATCATGACAACGATATATTGGGGAATATACATATTTGAAGCTTGTTTTTTTATGCTTATTCAAAAATCAGTGCAATACTGCGACGACATGAGTAACCTAGAGGCGTGTTTGAGCTTCTATATCCGTTGTTTCAGTCTATCTTGGCCCTGAGGCGCTATTCTTCATCATGGCGGGCGATATGGTGGTTCAGTTATTTGCACTATGGTACACCTCTTCTCTATCTGTCAAATCATCATGAGATGGATAATTGGACTGACATCATTTAATAGTGCCGCTTGTTCATTCTTTTACATATCACAAACCCTCGAACGCCATTCTTTAACAGGTTAGTTAGTCCCAACCCACTCATCCCAGCTGAGTATGCAACCAAAACTCACATGAGATAACAGAGAGCCCGAGGTTATCATCATTCCTTGTATTTCTTCTGTCTGGCTTAGTCTGCTACGGAGTCAGTTTCATTACCAAGTGGTTTCCTGGCGCAGACGGACGTTTCACGACACATCGTCGTCAAGGCTCTCTACTTGATGGCACACACGATGCGACTCTAAAGGGGCATAATACGCATCTACCTGGACGGCCAAGAAGACTATCACTCCCAGTTCTCGTGCTGTGTATTGTTCTTCGGCTTGAGATCTTTCATCGTGTCAACTATCAGCAGCAATGTGCGACTCCTGGTCTTGAGGCGAGTCTCCTTCTGCAGCAATCATAACCCTCATGACAACTAACAACCGCCCAGTCTTTTCTCTGCCCTCTTTTCTTCGCATATGAAATCTTCACTTCTCGACGAAAATGGGGCGTTCCACCGCCAGAGGATCCTGATGACCCCTGGCGCTCATGTTTCGACGATTTGTGGGACTGGTTCAGTGGCCCTCGAGTTGTCCTCACCATGGCGGTCTCTAGCATATTTGTGCTCTCTACGGGCACCTACTATGCTACCAGCAAGATAACACGCTCGACATACTACTGCTTCGAACTCGTCGAGAGCAAGCGGTCGACCCTCGCTTTGCAGTGCATGGGACTCATGCTTGATGTCATGATCGTCATTCTGCTCTGGCGCTTGTTGGCATGGTCGCGAACAGCTAAGCTGCGACTCCGGACCTTGGGAACTGTTCTGACCCTATCATCCATGTCGATGGGCCTCATGTGGGTTGGAAGCAGGCTCTTCAGGGGCTCATCTGTGTTACATGCTGGCTTTGGCTTCCTCTACGGATTTGATATCATCGTTGATAGCGTTGCCTTTGCAGCACTTATGATATCAGCCACATTCTGGGTCTGCGAGACGGCGCCACTTACACCAGCCAGTATCATCACGTTTCTCGTAGGAACAGCCAAGGCATGTCAGAACATCTTCCAGTATGGAGACTACCTTCACCCTACGCGACTCCCAGAGATCATGCCGCTTTACCTTATTTCCTTGGGCATGATCGTCTTCACCTACACACATGGCGTACAATCGGTTATCTTCATCAGACGATTCCTTCTTTTGTCTCTCCTCGTCGGTCTTGTTGTGGGCACAACAGTCTTCATCAAGATATCTGACCCGCAGTCTTTCAAGCGTCACCCCATTAGTGACTTCATCTACAGAGCCAATATCAAACAAGATCGTTGGATGCAGGAGGCAAGCACAAGTCTGAGTCTCCCCGTCGCTCACAAGGTCTATAAGGAACGCCATGATGGACGGGATCCTCCTCCAGCCTTTGCAGACTGGTATGAGCTTGCCAAAGATACTGTTGTTATCGACAAGTTTGATCAGATCGACAAAGACCTGGCTCCATTCAAATCTATCCCTCCCAGCAAGCTGCGGCAACGGACTTCCATTTTGTCCGAGATGCCCGGCGTTCATACCATAGGCATCAAGGACGGTAACGCATCGAGGCTACCTGAAGTTACCGGACATGATGCTGAGGTACTGGACAACCTCGTTGCCACCATCAACAAGTTTGCCAAGTTCCTCCCTGACATGCTCTTCCCAGTCAACCTTGGGACGACACCACGGATTCTCCCATCGTGGGAGACTGCGAATGGGCACAGCAGAGCCGATCTGACCCCAATCGTCAATCTGATATCCAAGAGGTCAATCCAAGATGAAGCAAATGCCGATAACAAAGTAGAACCTGCAGAGACTCCTGTTTCCGAACCCTTGCCCCGACTGCCAGAGTATCCTCAAACGGAGCGGCCATCCTTGATAAACCCTGCCAACTATCGCCAGATGCAGGTTGAGGCATGTGCTCCTGGCTCACGAACCCGAAGCAGTCCACACTGGAACATTGGCGAGTTTTGTGCTGATTGCGTTCGAAGACACTCAAAGGCGCAGGTTATGGTCAACTGGGAGCGATCGCTTGAGTACTGCTTTCAGCCTGATCTCAAATACCTTCATGGCATGTCTCTCTCGAGCCCTCATGCCGAGCCGATTAGGGACCTGCTGCCCCTATTTGGGTTTTCCAAGTCGGAGCCGTTCATGGATATCTTAATACCCCTTCCTCAGCCGGACGATGACAAAGCTGACATTGGCTGGAACTTCGACCGTCGATACGACGCCATGTTCTGGCGGGGTCAGACTGGCAATGGGGTTATTTCAGAACAAGCTCTGCGCGGTAATCACAAGTTCCGACTCCTTCATATGCTGGGAAACCAGAATCCCGAGGACAAGGTCTCAATGATTCTCCCAACTGCCAAGGACCCAGCTATATATCAGCATGAAAGGGTGCCAATCACAGAGGCAAATCTCGTCATACCCCTGAGCGTCAGCATGAAGAATTATACAGGTTGTATGGGTACCAATTGCGAACTTCTTCGTCAGGCATATCCCGCCATCGACGAAGCTCAGGATCAAGGCTCTCCCCTCGAGTACCGCTACATCCTCCTCTTGGACAAGGACAATGGGCCCTCACCCGACCTTCTCCGTGTGCTCCGCTCAAACAGCGTACCTCTCATCTCCACCATTTTCCGGACGTGGTATACCGATCGCCTGATCGCTTGGCTGCACTTCGTACCCATTGACACGCGTTATCAGGGTCTGCACACCACCTTGACGTACTTTACCGGCACGCAGAATAAGGCACACATCAACGGGCGCGATACCGACATGAAAGACCAGACAAAGGACGGTGCATGGATAGCACAACAAGGTGCCAAGTGGGCAAAGAAAGCACTAGGAGAAAAGGACCGGGAAGTATACCTTTTCAGACTGCTGCTTGAATGGGGAAGGTTAATTGATGATAAACGTGATGATATTGGGACAACCAAGAATGACAAGGGCGAGCTTAAAAGTTCTCCTTGGACGAAGAATCAGAAATGGTAATTATAATGATTTTGCCGGGGGCTTGTATTTCGGGTCCATTTCCGACAGGCTGATATGCCATCGGCGTTTTGTTGTATATTTGCTAGTTTGGACTATCATCAGGCATGAGTAGCTGGACATAAATTAAGCGGCGGGATGTCTATATTGGAAGCATATTTCTTCAATTGTTGAGCAATTCCTTTAACAACGCACCACCCTTTGCTAGAGCTTGCGAAACACAATGAGCTCAGCTCAGTAGGTTGGATCAAGAATGCCGAGGATCACATGAGCGGCATATCGTATGGAGGCCGATCAACTTACGTTGTCTCCATACGGACTCCTAACTTCGGAGGAGGCCAACAACTAAAAGTCGATGCGTGTCAACCCCATAAAACATGACAGAGCCGTAGACCCTATCAGCCTACGCATGCATCGAGAGTGTGCCGCAACTCGAGGTTATAGTCTTAAGACGTAAAAAGACGGCAAGTACACGGCCTTTTCGGTCTGCCATAGTCGGATATAACGAAAACCTCGTTCAAGACTGCATAGGCCAAGGGTCCAGTCAGGCAAGTCGATTCGATACTCGGGAGCAAGCACCGGAGACAAGTCCGGGATCAATACCCAGCCTTTAGCAAGTGTATTGAACTCAAGGTGTGGTACTTCAGACACATGCCAAGGGTGCCGGGCAAAGGTAAATGAGACACAAGGTCAAGTCAGATAGGTACCCTTCGTCCGTCGGTTGAAGGCGCATTGTGTCGGTGAAAGTTTGATGTTGTCGGTGGAGATCGCAACACCGATTGGCCGATCATCAGGACTGAGAGTCACGTCGGTCGGTTGTCCATCCGTAAAAAAGGTACAAGTGTTGATGAATCAAATCCTTAGCTTGGGCCAACAACGAGAACCAAAAGTGGATCAGATCTGGTGATGTCTCACGAAGGGATCTCGGTGAAGACCCGGAACCAGGTCGAACTGGGGCGAAAGAGGGTTTGATGTGTGTCATGGCACCCTCCTCGCTCCAGAGGGTGTCATCCACCGCATTGCAGGAACGCTGAGACACGAGAGGATTCAACCATATATGAAATGGAATCATGGATGGGCTTGCCATACTTGTGAATGTGTGTGACCATGTGGAGGTCCAACATCTTTGTAACCCATGGAATTGATTGTGCACCCACAGCTGCTCTCAATACATCCGTGATACGTAAATAACAAACCAGGCAATTCAATGCATTCGCACGTACGAGGTGGATGTATTTCCTTGGTGGTATCCGACTTAACCTCGGTGAATCTGCTTGAACGTGCCCCAGAGATGCTGGAGCCGAGTGGCTTCAGCGAGGAGAAGAGAAGAAAAGACTGGACCCTTCCTTGCCTTTCGCTCATGAGCATGGGGCCGGAGAATTGACTTGGCCAGTAAGGGCCCCTGGCAATGATAATGGGCCTCTTGGCATCTAGGTCCCCTACCGAGCTGCCCATGTTTTCTGTTCACGAATCCTGGGGTGAGGTGAGCCGATCAAGCACCTTACGACGACGAGTTTCTTGTCTTTGTCGAACTTGGGCGGAATTTAGCCACCGTCGGTCCAATCTAAACGAGTCGAATTGATAATACTAATGCCGTAATAGAATTCCGCACATTCTTTTGATATGTATCTTTTAATGCGCGGCAGCTCTGTCGTGCATGCTCCACGGTATGCTGTACATGAAAAAAAGAAGGTGCCTGGTTATTTCAGGCCCGAGGTCATAATAGTCCATAGTTGGAGGGACGGGACGGGATGATGGATGATGGACGGCCTGTCATGTGCCTGGGGCTCTGCAGCGAAAACTTGGCCATTCACTAACAACCACCATCAAATACAGTAATGTGCCTGGGCAGCAAATTTAGTTTGTGGTGTCGTCGTCTTCCCGAGGTCAGAGCCGAATCGTTGTGTGGCTATGGGTCAAACGTCCTTCTCACCGAACCGGGACGGGGCTCGGCGTCGAATGGCAACACTCGGTGCTGTCCTAGCCTGAGTGGTTTTTTTCTTTCTCCTTGGATTTCTCCGCACCATGGAGGAGATGATGGCCAGTGTGGACGGGTAGGGTCCAGGGGTGTATGAAAACCAATTTGAGGAAGCTAAGCTCCAACGCGCAGTAGTGTGGTGGTAGGTGCGTCGAGCTGGTCTCGGTGTAAGTGATTAACCGCGGGTAAGTATTGAGTCTTGACGATTATCAACTCCTTGTCTCCATGGAAGAAGCAGCTTTGTTGGGGAGAAGGTTCCGTAGCATCACAACGTCCCCATAAGTTCAATCCTTCAATGAATGGAGAAAGCGGGGGTAAAGCGTGACGGTGCTGGCCTGATCTGCTTGTCACGCTTGAGCTTTGAGATACCTAGATTGACGATACTGCGATACTGAGAGTGGGAAAGTTGCAGATTGTACTTGCACAGACAGCACCTCCGGACTTGTATCATCGAAAAAAGGTTGGGACAGAAAGGAGAAGGGCCAGGGCCAGGGCCAATGGGTGGTGACGAAAACAATCCGCTTTGCTTTGAAAAAGAAAGCATATGCGCAAATCAGGACGAGACGAACGATGATGACGGCAGAGAAAGCCAATCGAGGTCTTCTCGTCAGATTTGAGTTGGAAAACTCATGCAAGTATAGCATATCTTGGCCAATGAGGGCTGCAGCTGCCGACGAGGCTGGCCGCAGACTACACACCAGCCGGTGACGGGACCCGGTCACCTCTTATGAGAATGGAAACACGGGATGCGAGCATGAGACATAATGGCACCGGTCGAACAGGACTCACAGTGGCAGAAGTGACTTGGGTACTTGAATGATGTATGAGAGCATGCCATCAAGGTTTGAAAGGAGAAAAGAGGCAATGCAATGCAGCTCTTCGCTTGTGAAGTGATGGCACATGCAAATAACAACGTGATGAACAGAACCATGTCTCAAAGCTTGTGATGTTGAGAGCTAGCCTGTCGTCTGTCTGTATTGTCTGTGCTCGGTGTTGCACCTCCGGTCAACAGATGGATGCTTTGGATGACGGACGGGTCCTTGCACGGATCTCTTCGCAGGGTGACAGCCATGGGCATGCCATGCGGCGAGCAGGGTTTAGCTATCCATCAGCCCGTGGTCCTGGTTGCACCCAGACTGTGCGACCTCAAGCTTGAACTGGAAAGCACTAGTAGTGAGTGCAGCAGATGGATCTCTTTCAGCCCGGTACAAGTGTAACGCAATTGATCAAGCTGTGCCATGCATCTGGCCCCATTTCTGACTCAAACAAGTTGTGGGCGATTGCTTCTCTAGATGTTCCGGGGTACTGTATCTTGGTAGCGTATATGGGGCGTCGTAAGTGTTCAGGGTCGTCGTCAGATAAATCTTGATGCGACCGGAGTTATACGGGTTGAAGCATTTGAAGATTGAAGTCGGCTTTATTCGGTCAAAGGCCCGCCCATCCAATGCTCGGGGTAATTGAGTTGGACCCTGACGAGATCCTGACCTTGAATTCGAACTGGTCCGATATCGCCTCGCCTGATTGATGGATGTGCTGCTTGATCTCGAGATACGTGACGGGCCCGACTGAGTGAGTGCCAATGGGTGATGTGCTGTTAAAATCGATACACCTACGTGTCTGTTTGTAGGTGCAGTCAAAGAAAGATGTATCACATTGGAGAGGGGTTCAGTGGAGAGATGAAGATGTTCTGCCTCTGGAAAATAAAGCAACCCCGAGGAAAGTCCTTGACTGATGTGATGTCTGGAGCGGCAGGAACACCAGAAACTCGCGTCGTCACGTTACGGGCATGAAGGTCAGGTACAGACAGGGCGTGGCATGTCAAGGCAAGGCAAGGCAGGCAAGGGTCAGCATTTGCCGCCAGAGCCGCGTATCATTGTCACCTAACACTGCTGTCTGTACCTTGACCAGTCTAGCGGGATGCAGAATTGATTAATTGGATTGCAAAGATCCTTACTCTTGGGTCGGTCGAGGCTCGAATCGAAGTTGGTTTCTTGAACCGTTTTGCTGAAGGGACAAAGTTTATACCGAGATGTACCGTGCCGTTCATATCGACCGGGATTTGCAGCCGGGTCTAGCCTAAATCGTCTCACCTTGTCTTGCTTCACGAACCTCATCCCACGACCCAACTTGTCTATCATTGGCCTTTTGAGAATTTGTTGCGTTTTTCAGTCAGGTAATCGAGACATTCTTCTCATCTGAGTCTGATACGCAGAAATTCCTCAACAGTTTTCTGAAGCTTATGGGTGGATGAAGATCTCATCAGCTCGGTATTGATTGTCCATGTTCGGCATCATGGACCAAGCCCGGCTGTTGCTGACCTCGACTGACCTTGAGCCCACCTCAGAGTCTAGTGACCTACCCCGTCTCAGGTCCCCCAAATAATTACTAACCTACTAAACTAACAGAGCGATGTATGTATGTATTCCCGGGCCGGTCCCTTATTTTTTTTCCTTTTCACCTTAGGCCAGGTACCGCGTCGATGCAATTGCCGCGAAAAGGTACCTACATTCATTCGTGCTTCCGGGGAAATCCACTTCCCCTCTAGCGGACATTGTCACCACCAGCAGCGCTCCTCTCCGCCGCCCAGACTACTCCCGCCCACGCCCCTCCCATCCATCCATCCCACTTTCGCTTGTGAGACTCGAAAAGCTACCCTTTGATTGGCTTCTTCCCTGGGACAGTATCTCGCTTTCACGCCCTTCCCTCCGATTTCTTGGTCTTTACACGCCACACTCCATTCATCTCAGGTCAGGTCTTCGCGACTACGGAATACTCTCGGTCTCTTTCCATGGCATGGACTCGGGCTCTCTCTTTTTCGCTCTTGATTATTTCTCTTTAGCAACCCATCTCCGTATTCAACTGACCTTGGTCTGTTTCATTGTCTCACCGTTGTGCCTCCGTTCACCTTGACAATACCTCGAAGCCCATCTTATGCAAAGTACATCCATCATAGGCCGGCTTTTCGTATATACGACTCCCATCTCGCCTTGATCCGACCAAACATTTGCTTCAATCCCTGAGACTAGCAACCGAAACTACGCGCCTTGCAAGACATCGAGTTATCATCCACCGGCTATCTTGGGTCGCGCATCCGCCCGGACGTCAGCTCACTTGTTGGCCTTGTTCAAGCTCCAATTGTGAAGCTGGCTGCCTTGGGCTTGACTTAACCATCGTTGGGCTTTACTATTACCACTCCATATCTCCATACTTTACTTTGCGCCAGGCCTCACTGCATTCCGCTACAATCAATTGAACTGCCCGCTTTCCTTGAGCATCATCTATCCATCTGTCTCTGTATCTCTCGGCTCGCCCCAGGGTGTTTTATTCTGCCCTACCAACTCAAAACTACCTACCCGCTGAGCCCCTCGCTTGTCTGAAGCTCGCCGCTCCCCATAATCTCGGCACACAGCTGCTTCTTCGAGTCTTCCTCATCCATCACCCCCAAAGTTGATTCAGTGCGCCTGCAAAGCTGCATTGATCTCTGCACTACTTGCGCTCCTATTTGTTTGAATTGAGGATACCTGGTGGTGGGGGTTAAAGCCTCTCTACCTACCGTAGGCGCGCACATATCAACGCGCCCATTGCTTTTGCAGCCGCCTGCGCCGTATGCTTGCGCCTGCACCTACACGATTGACACACTTGCGGGCAACACAGCTTGACATAAAAGCAATTGGCGATTAGCAAGCTATTTTGACACCTGCAAGCCCTTCCACCTACTTCAACCCTTCCTCTTCCGCTTGTTTGAGATAATGGGCGTTTGATCAATCTCAACGCCCGTTTGATCTCTCTACTTATCAGCATGAATTCCATCGTCCACGGCATGGCCGAGGCTTCTCCAGCTCCCGCTGCGCCGCCGTCCATCAACCAACACCAGCAGCCGCAACCTCCGCCATCACCATCGCCATCTCAACCGACCTCTATATCCGAAACCGCCCCGACGCCGTCCCTGCCTTCAATATCCTCGCCCTCTGCTCAATCTGCTTCGCTGCCCGCTGTTCTTGCCGCCGCAACAGCTGTCGCATCCGTCTCCGCCCACTCACTCCCGCAAAATCCAGATGAGCTCCCCCCGCTCCGCCAGCCGTCGCCCACCTCGCCGGCGCATTATACGTTCGAGCAACATCAACAGCACCATCACCCTCACCACCACATCCACCCCGTTACGCCGCCTCTGAGGAAGGACACATGCTCCTCCATCTCGACTCAGGCTACATCCGCCACTTTGGCCTCTACAGAGACCAATAACACATCGTACAGTGCCGACACCTCTCCTAACTTGCACCAGTCCATTTTCTCTATAAAGGATGGCTCCGACGTCTCTAACAACCGCCGCACGAGCAGGAGACGGACCGGGCCCCTTTCTCAACAGTCAAGAGAACGTGCTGCACTCATCCGAAAGCTTGGTGCATGCATTGACTGCAGGAGGCGACGAGTTGCTGTAAGTCATCCCCCCCTCCCCTTCCCAATTTTCGCATACCGTCAAGATTGTTTTATATGGACTTATATGCCAACACATGCATCCGCTGCTATAGTGCCACCCCAGTCATCATAACATGACATGGGAAGATGTCGTATCCAAGTTTCATCGTTCGCATAGCCCGACCATTCAGGACATTGCACCTTCTCTCGCCGCCGCTGGCCGACCGTTGAGCCCCGCCCCCGCCATCGCCAATGTTCAGGCCTTGTTCGCACACGATACCCAGGAGATGGATATCGATCCCAGTACTCCTGGGTCCAACTTGCCTGGCCGACCTCCGTTAAGTGACGCTCGAATTCGTACCCCGTTGCCATCGGGCCCTCGCCTTGAGAAGTCCCTATCTTTACCTGGCATCGAGAGCTTCAAGAACGATCTCCAAACCAACGTGGGACGTATGCTTTCCACACCCAGCCGGGATCGATACAACTCTGTGCAGGTTCTTTTCTTGTTTTGGCAAGACGATGAGGAGGTTCCCGTAATTCAGTCCGCCGTCCGGGAACTTGCTGAGGTCTTTGATAAGTATTATCGTTATAACTTTCAAGTACAAGCCATTCCCTCGTCTTCTGATGGTTGCAAAAGCTCATGGAGGTGGCTTTCACGGGCACTCAACGAATTCGTTGAGGAGCGCGATGAGCGTGACGTGTTGAAGATAGTCTATTATGCAGGACATACGTACCTCGACGGCAATCGCGAGATGGTTTTGGCAAGGTATGTTTTTTTTTTCGTCTCGAACGTTGCACCGACACTTGCTGACACCTGGCAGCTCTCGCAATACTGAGCAGGCCTCGACAATCCGATGGGGTGGTATACAACAAACCCTGGAGGAAGCTTGTGCCGATACGTTGATTATCATGGATGCTGCGTACTACCCATCATCCAGAATGGTTCGTCAGCAGGGTGTCCTGGAACTCGTGGCAGCTTCGGTATCAGAAGAGCATTTCTATGATATCGATCGCTGTGCATTCACCCGAGCCCTGGCTGAGCAATTGCGAGTGAGGGC
>JABFFJ010000481.1:0-18541 GCA_013623715.1 Fusarium verrucosum | reverse complement strand
GAGGTGGAGGAGGTGAAGTACAGGTTCTCGAGGAGAGGGCTGTACAGCTGGCACTGGCCCCCGCCGATGCGGGACTTGGGGTTGTAGGAGAAGGTTGTGCAGCCGTCTTCTGATTTGGCGCATTGGGTGGCGCAGCCGTTGACATCTTCGACGAAGAATGACTTGCCGAGCTTCTGGGAGTTGCGGCAGGATACCTTGCCTTGCTGGCCGCATGTGGCGGGGGGGTTGGGGGTGGGAGCGTAGCTGGTGCAGACGGGGGCAGCGGTTGTTGTGGTGGCTTCAGTGGTTGTTGTGGTCTCAGCCTCGGTTGTGGTTGTGGGAGCTTCGGTGGTTGTGGTAGTCTCCTCGGTGGTGGTGGTGGTCTCCTCGGTGGTGGTAGTGCCCTCAGTTGTGGTTGTGGCCTCTGTTGTGGTGGTATCCTCAGTGGTGGTGGTATCAGAAGATGTCACGATAGGAGCCTCACTCTCGGTGGTAGTAGTGGCCTCAGTGGTAGTGGTAGACTCAGAGATAGCCTCAGTGGTAGTGGTAGTGTCAGTACCAGTCTCAGTAGTGGCAGTAGTCTCGGTAGTCTCAGTAGCAGTAGTCTCAGTACCAGTGGTAGTAACACCGCCCTCAGAGCAAGAGTAGCAGGTATCAAAGTCATAGAACTCCTGCTCCTCAAAGGGAGCACAGTCCTGGACATCGAGGTCGCTGACAGCAACCGAGTAGAGCTTGCAGAGGTTGGTATCAGCCTTGTAGGAGAAAGACACACACTTCTCGGTGTCGTCGCTGGGGTTGGTGTAGGCACCACACTTGAGAGCACAGTCGTCAACGCTGCCCTCTTCACCGACGGTGTAGGCGATGCTGTTGTAATCAGTCTTGCCCTTCTGACCGCATGATTCAGGGGCGGGGACAATGGGGGTGTAGGTGGTGCAAGCAGCCTCAGTGGTGGTTGTGGGAGCAGCAGTTGTTGTGGTGTCAGTGTTGGCTGTGAGAGTCTCGGTGCCAGAGGTCTCGGTACCGGTAGTCTCGGTACCAGTGGTCTCAGTACCGGTAGTCTCGGTGCCGGTGGTCTCAGTACCGGTAGTCTCGGTGCCGGTGGTCTCGGTACCGGTAGTCTCGGTGCCAGTGGTCTCAGTGGCAGTTGTGTCTGTGGCCGGAGCAGTAGCAGCAGTGTCTGTGGTAGTCTCTGTTCCGGTCTCAGTGCCGGTGGTCTCAGTTCCAGTGGTCTCAGTCTCAGTTGTGTCGGTAGCAGGACCTGTAGCAGCAGTGTCTGTGGTAGTCTCTGTTCCGGTCTCAGTACCAGTGGTAGTGCTCTCCTCACCACATCCGAAGCACTGATCAAGATCGTAGAACTGGCTAGCATTCTCAGTATCATCGGAAATAAATCCAAGCTCCTCAACAAGAGTCATGTAGAGAGTACACTCAGTTCCCTTGATAGAGAAAGACTTGCAGCCAACAGTCTTGCCACAGCTGTTTCCACAGGCAGCGTAGTCAACTACAACTGAGGGAGCTCCAATGACATGGTTGGCACCGATGATCTTGTCTGCGCAGTTGGGAGCGATACCCTTCTTACCGCAGTCAGCGGGGGGCATCTCGATGGGAGTGTAGTGAGAGCAAGCAGCCTCAGTGGTGGTTGTAGCAGCAGTCTCTGTGGTAGCAGTGCCTGGGAGAGTCTCGCTTGTGCCGGTGGTTGTGATGACAGGCATGGAGCCAGAGGTGGTTGTAGGCTTGGGCTTACAGGGACTGGCGTTGACAGCGGCCAGAGCAGCCAGGACGGCCGCAAAGACCTTGTGAGAGGGCATTGTGAAGGGTGGGAATATTAGATTATTGTGTAATGGTGGTGTTTAACGATTGTAATTGGGGATATAAACCCAGAGTGAGTGAGTGAAGGTAGTTGGAGTGTCTAACGAGTGACAAGCAGGCAAAATGCACAGCACACCAGCACACAACAAACAGCAAGAAAAGAAAGTGAGTGAGTGTTACCGCTGAGGAGCAAGAGATGAGAATGTCACCGTCTTCATATATACAGAAGCCATAGTCCGATTCTTGGCTGTAATTACCGATGACACTGCCAGCCTGCCTCGCTAACAAAGACCAAAGCCACGCTCCGGCGCACCATCAAGGCCGTCGTCCATTATTGCCTGCTCAGCTGCATCCTAGTGCAGAAGCTATCACAGTTCAGGGTTTGGGAAAATCGATAGCCTGCGGTGATGATTGATGCTTGGTCGTGATAGCGGGGTGCTCCTTGTTAGTCAGGGGTGCCGCGTCCATGTGGCGCCTGGGTTCACAACGCTCAGGCACGGCTACGGGGAATAAAATGAAACAAACGGAAGAAGGCGAGGGAAATAAGCTTGAGTTTGACTTACCTGCGGTAGGTGGCAATAGAGACTGTCTCAGTGAACGGCAGAGGTGCCGGTGCCTGAAACCTTGGGGATGAGACAAGATGACTTTTGCAGCCGCGGCGTGATATCTAAGCTACCTACAGCTATCGATCGATTCTAACCTAACATTGCTTATTATGAAGGATGTGCCCAAGTGGGATTCTCCAAATCCCATCCTCTCCTGTAGTGGACTCTCACAACGCCACAAATATCCACCACCTCCAACACCCAGCGCTTATCTCCCTTGTCTTGTCACTCTCTGAATCTCTCTCAAAGAACCCAACAGACAGTAATGACGTCCAGAATCTCTTGGCTCTAGCCGACAATCCGAAGCGAAAATTCAATAGCACACGGCCATCTCCTGTCAGAAAAGAAACCACCACCAGCTGACTGGTGCTCTTACGAGTATGCCCAAGTTAACCTACCCCCGTCACTCCCCTTAGCGCAGCTGTAATTTACAGAAAAACGCCGTGGCTTGCAGTGGCTTGAGAAAGGAGAGTCAGCGTTCCAACGCCTCCTCCTGTCAAGCAGGAGTTTATTGAGTCTATTGCGCAACTATCGACGGCTTTTACAACAACAACATCAGTGACGTAGACACATCTCTACCAAGTTGACGATCGTCATTCAACACCATATTAAGCAGTGATATTCAGGCCCGCAAAATGTTTACACCCACGATCTGTTTCTCTCGCACGGGCACATGTCAGGGGGACACCAAAGAAACAAAGAAGATTTTGTCAGCTGAGGACTGTATCCCACTCTGCTGAACTTGGGCTTGACATGGGATCGTTTCAACCTAATAACGTCTTCTCCACTGAGGCACAAGAAATAAAGAATCACTAGTGCACGCACAAGTAACGAGAAGAGGCTAGTCAATCGATAGACTGGTCTGCCTGACCCATAACGTAATCTTACAATACGTCGATAAGATCTTGGCAAAGAATCCGAGAACCTGGAAACATGCATCCTGTTTCTGGGTGAGACAGAAATCTGCAAGATTTTTTGAGGCCTCCATAAACAAGACTATGAATATTGTTATGATTAAATTATACGAAGGAATAAGAAAAGTTAAAGGTCTAGACTTTTTATTTATAAACCTTGCCTAAATATAGTTTAAATTTAGGATATGAATCACTTCGGGACGGTCCTGAACGGGTAGCAGTCTGAGATCTACATTAACAACATGATCGACAGACATCAACCGTTTGTTCCAGATTAAGTTCTGGAGATAGTCATCTTGGCTTCGTGATCGTCGTCCCATCTTCCAAAACGCACGTCTCTCATCATTATCCAAACACTCACATCCAGTATCAATGCTTTGAAAGGCCGCTTGAGGTCTCGACGTTGGAAGTGGAGCTTAGCGAGACTGATCGTTGCGGCTCGACCGATAAATTGCACGGCGTTGCCGTCAATAAGGAGATTGTGTCGGATCATTATTTTTTTTTTCTAAAGTATCCCCATCAATCGCAGATTGATCAAGGCAACACTGCAAAGACGAGAAATAAATGCATGTATGTAATAAAGTATGAAGCCGCTCATTAGGGTCACAGCAAAACTACAAACGACAATAAGAGCATCAATTTGATGCCAATTATCTTGGTGTGAATGATGCTGTTTTTCTTTGTTTTTATCTTATCTTATCTCATCTTTGCCTATTAACCTGGTGGAGTAAAAATGGTGTAGGGTATGTATCACACCATTCAGCGCGAGGCAACATTTACTATGCAGGTTTTCAGTTAATAGAATTCTCTGTAATTATTTCAATTGTGAAGAGGGTCAGAAACGAGAAATATTCAGAGCATAACTAATATCTAATAAAAACCAATGCTAGTATAGAAGACGTGCAATTAAGACACGAGACGAAAGCAAGCATTATGATATTAAATGAACTATCTCATAAGAGAAGAAGAGAATAATGTGAGGTGTGTTATTAGCTTACAGAATCAAGGGTTGATTATGACCCTTATATGTGTTTTTATGTGTTCTTTATTAAGGTTCAGGGCTTCAAGAGCCTTTTTTTCCTCAATAAAAATAACGACTTAGCTTACAGAATCTAATATCAAGATCATTATTGATATTAAGTAACCAGCAACTATTGGCCACATTGCAATTAGCACAAACTCACTCAGCATCCAACGCATTATATATAAAGAGTGTCCTAAAAGAGATATAGCACAAAGCCACATAGATCATTCCCTTAAATCAAGAAATAGTAGGACAGATATTATGATTTTATTATAAGCTGTCTTGAAGATGTAGTTAAACTATGCATAAAAGACATAAAGAGCTAACTCACTCATAACTATATATTCCTCATAAGATATCGAGTTTAACACAGAATTGATTTATTTATATAAATCGATACTACGATAGTTAACAACTTGATATGAGGCTCTCTGTACTAACAATATGTCACGTAATAGCAAGCAATTAAAACATATGCTTCCTTAATAGATCCCATTTACTACCTCTGCTGACTCTAGCTCCACTTGCATCTATCCTCGCTTAACCCCATACTCGCTTCAACTTTCCCCAACTTCATAATCCATTTTGGTCGTCGGCCTAATTTGTCCACCAATACCCAGAACATGCTCTTGCGAGGTTAGTGCCAGTGCAGAGTCACTTGACAAGCGGAGCAAGTTGAAGATCGATTGTTGATCTCACCTCACTGGGCCTGGAGAGTCCAGACAAGTCTTGTTGAACTGCATTAATACTACATGATTCAAGCCCAGGTGATGCTGCAGTGTGGACCCTGATCCAAGACCAGATCTCCATCATATCGTGCAACTGCCGTTGTTGATATACTGCACTATCCTATACTATACTACGGTGAAGCTTTGATCACCATCACAAGACGTGCACTTCATCTTGACCTGAGACATTCCGCAGGAACAAACTCCAGCCAAGGACACCGATGAAACCCGTCGACCAAGCCTCCCTCAGTTGTGCTGCTGCTGCAACTTATCCGTTGCTGACGCGGACGTGGTTGCGTTGCAGTGCATATGTTTAGTTTCAGAAGAGCATTGACCTATCAGTCCTAGACACAATACACCGTGCAATGCTAAAGTATTACCATCCCTTTGGAGCTTATGCTTCGATCGGATTCTGAGTACCGTGGCTCTTGATAGCCTCAACTAATTCCCCCTCTTAGCACATACGACCATACCTACCAGAAAATACGGGATCCCGTCCGCTCTCCCATAGTCAAGCTGGTAAGGGGCGGATTAGTAGTTGGGTCGGTGACGACCAGCGAATCCCCGCTGTTGTATGTTTTGCTTTTTTGTCTAGTCTGTCTTTATATTTTTGTTGGTTGGTGGCTTGCATATCAGTTGCTGAAAATAGAGGCCGATATAGTTCCCAAACGTCGATAGTCAAGTCAGATTGCGGGAATATCACCGCAACCCACCAAGATCACCAAAATGCAACCCTGGACATAAGCTACCCCCGCTCGTCATCTTCTCGTAATCCCTTTTCCGGGGAAAACATGATTGCCGATGCTTGTCTCCCCCGCATTTTGAAGCTGTGAGTTACTGTATACAGCAGTGAGATGGAGCCGGGTGTAGCTGTCTACAACCCTATTTGTCCGGGAACAATCCTGGACGTAACGACATGGGGGGAGCTCTTGTTGCTTCAACGCCCGTAACCTCGTAATCTGACCTACTACCGATTCCTTGGTGTCGTCCTGGTTGGTCTTGGATCGACGAGAGATGCTTTGCCTCGGGACAAGGGAAGTTGCCTGATTGAGGATATCATACATGATACTGTAGTATTTTGGAGCTGCTTTATCCGGCGGGGAATAGAGTTGCATTGGCATTGACGTAGATCGGATATGAATGTGCGAGTCAGCTCTCTGTTGAGAGTTCAGAGTTCAGAATAGCTTTTCAAGATCCGGATATCGCGGCAGCAATTGCCCCTTTCTACCTTGTCAATTCAACCTGTCAAACCCAATTGCTTAACCCTGTCTTCTCATAGGAGAGAAAAGAGTCTGGGGAAGCTTTTACTGCGGAGCAAGCAGATGATATTCCTGACATGCAGCCAAGCAACAGCTTTCCCCAGCTCCCAGACAATCAAACTAGAGCTGATGAGAATGAAACCCAATATCCACAGTCTTATTATCCCATATGACCCTGCGATGCAAGTGCCATTGGTGCCCGCAATCTTGATCGAGAGGGGTTCACGCAAGTTGATGA
This sequence comes from Fusarium verrucosum, assembly GCA_013623715.1. NCBI lineage: Eukaryota > Fungi > Ascomycota > Sordariomycetes > Hypocreales > Nectriaceae > Fusarium > Fusarium verrucosum. The sequence goes on along the minus strand of JABFFJ010000481.1, from coordinate 11,988 downwards.
TACTGCGCCCAGCATCCGCACTACACTACCCAGTATCCGTTAGACACTACCCAACATCCGTTGGACACTCATCCATACCTCGGAATTCCTTCGGCATCTAAGGACAGAGGAGGAATCGAATACGCAGTATCAGGTTATAAATAAGCTGTCGAGGCTCCCTCAGATTACAATATCAATCATCCTCAACTTTGTTCTGGACATACATCCTTGACTTTGTTTCTGGAGAGATCATCATCATGGCGACTCCCAATTCGTACGCGAACAGCCTCGGCGTTCTGCCTGAGGAGTTCGACATCATCGTATGCGGTGGTGGAAGTTGTGGTTGTGTCGTTGCTGGTCGGTTGGCCAACCTCGATCACAACCTCAAGGTCCTTCTTATCGAGGCTGGCGAGAGCAATCTTAACAATCCTTGGGTGTTCAGGCCTGGTAAAGATCCCCCTCTTCATTGAATATCTAATGTGAAGGATTGGGGTGAGATATAGAGTTGGGCTAACATGATCTCCACAGGTATCTACCCTCGCAACATGAAACTCGACTCCAAGACAGCTTCCTTTTACAAGTCTCGACCTAGCAAGTGGCTTGCAGGCCGTGAAGCTGTTGTCCCCTGTGCTCATGTCCTCGGCGGTGGCTCTTCCATCAACTTCATGATGTACACTCGAGCTAGTGCCTCTGACTGTAAGAACCCAATAACACTATAAGTAAAACACCACTAACACAAACAGACGATGACTTCCAAGCCAAGGGATGGTCCACTGAAGAACTGCTTCCTCTCATGAGAAAGCACGAGACTTATCAGCGCCACGCAACCAACCCTGATATCCACGGTTTCGAGGGTCCCATCAAGGTGTCGTTCGGCAACTACACGTACCCCGTCAAGGATGACTTCCTCCGCGCTGCTGAGTCCCAGGGAATTCCCTTCGTTGATGATCTTCAGGATCTCTCCACTGGCCACGGCGCTGAGCACTGGCTCAAATGGATCAACCGTGATACAGGCCGTCGCAGCGACTCAGCCCACGCCTACATCCACGCAACCCGAGCCAAGCACAGCAACTTGTATCTCGCCTGCAACACCAAGGTTGACAAGATCATCATGGAGAATGGCCGAGCCGTCGGTGTACAGACTGTTCCCACCAAGCCTCTTCACCCCAACCAGCTTCAGAAGAGAATCTTCCGCGCCAAGAAGCAGATCGTCGTTAGCGGCGGCACTCTCTCTTCGCCCTTGATCCTCCAGCGATCTGGTATCGGTGACCCCCAGAAGCTCCGTGCTGCGGGTGTCGAGCCCAAGGTTGATCTTCCTGGTGTTGGACTCAACTTCCAGGACCACTACCTTACCTTCTCGGTCTATCGCGCTAAGCCCGATACTGAGAGTTTCGATGACTTTGTTCGTGGAGACCCTGCAGTTCAAAAGGTAAGTTTCACTATCAGAAAAGCTCTTGTTCATAGCTGACATGCATATAGGCCGTCTTTGATGAGTGGCACCTCAAGGGTACTGGACCCCTCGCTACCAACGGTATTGACGCTGGTGTCAAGATTCGACCTAATGAGCAAGAGCTCAAGGAGTTTGAGAAGTGGCCTACTCCTCACTTCACCGAGGGATGGAAGTCGTACTTCAAGGACAAGCCTGACAAGCCTGTTATGCATTACTCTGTGATTGCTGGCTTCTTTGGTGACCACATGCTCATGTATGTTCTTGTTGAAGCATACTACAGTGATACTAACCGGATATAGGCCCCCTGGAAAGTTCTTCTCCATGTTCCACTTCCTCGAGTACCCTTTCTCTCGTGGATTTATCAACATCAAGAGTGCTGATCCTTATGACACTCCTGACTTTGATGCTGGTTTCGTAAGCCATCCCACCCGCGCCTATAAATCAGCTCTAACAACGTTAGATGAACGATGAGCGTGACATGACTCCCATGGTCTGGGGATACATCAAGTCTCGTGAGACTGCCCGCCGCATGGACGCCTACGCCGGTGAAGTCGAGAACATGGTAAGCCGAACACTATCTCAATAACTGAAAACCACCAACTAACTCTAATAGCACCCCTTCTTTGACTATGATAGCCCTGCTCGCGCTCATGATCTCGACCTCGAGACAACCAAGCAATATGCCCTTCCCGGCAACATCACCGCTGGTATTGGCCACGGAAGCTGGTCCTCTCCTCTCCCTGAGGCAGACCGTCTCCCTAACGCCAACATCCTCAACTCCAACAAGGCTCACATCCGCGAGGAGCTCAAGTACAGCGAGAAGGACATCAAGGCCGTTGAGGGTAAACCAATCCCACCCCTTATCAGAATCATAACTAACTCTTTATAGAATGGGTCAAGCGCCACACCGAGTCAACCTGGCACTGCCTCGGAACCTGCTCCATGGCCCCCAAGGAGGGCAACAGCATCGTCAAGCACGGTGTTCTCGACGAGAGACTCAACGTCCACGGCGTCAAGGGTCTCAAGGTCGCCGATCTGTCCATCTGCCCCGACAACGTCGGCTGCAACACGTACTCTACTGCTCTGCTCATCGGCGAGAAGTGTGCTATGCTTGTTGCTGAGGATCTTGGCTACTCTGGTGAGGCTCTTGAGATGAAGGTTCCCACTTACCAGGCCCCTGGTGAGCTTGAGGTTCGCCACCGTCTGTAGTGTGTGAGATGATTGTTATGGGTCGTTTGTGGATGTCTTTTTGGGCGGCCTAAGATTGAGTGCAGCCGATCTAAATTGGTTTAGCGAAAATGAATGATGACCTTTGTTTTCAATATGTGGTATATACATCGCCGTGACAAAATGGAAAGCAGTCAACACATGCCTTGAGTTGTGCTCAGATGTGAAAGACGATCTTTGTTATGCTGTGTACATTTACTAAATCATGCAGGGCTTGAAGTGTCTCCATAATAAAGGGAGACGGGTCTTCGTAATAACTCTTTTTTTATGTCTCCTATCTAATATCTGAATTAGACAGAATATCGTATACCGTCGTCATACTGGCAAGGGCATGTTGAAAACTATATGATATGCAACATCGTGTTTCTAATGACCTACTATGGAAAGATTGAAAATTTCAACGATAGTATGAATATCAATACTTTCAAAAGGAAGAGTGGCTCTGAAACGGGCACAAGTTCCAATCACTATGTAGTATGAAAAAGTCAATTTCCTAATACTGAAGAGATGTATGATATATCTTTGAATTTTCAAATATCTGCCCGTTGGTATACACAAATTCAGTCTTGAGATTCTTCATCAACATAGATCATATTCCTCCTTCTCCTTCTCACAACTAATGACCCTGGTTAGGATTATGCGGCATTTCATGATATCCCTCTTGTCCAGAATACTGTGTCGGCCATCCCTGATTCGACACAGGCGAAGTCGCCGTAATCATCGACTCTCTCCACTCAGATTGTGTAGGAGAGGCAACTCCAGACTTTGGATAATTCTGATACATAGGCGGCACGCTATCAGTGGCATTAGAAGGTGACACTGCAACTGGCTGTGGTTGATATTGCTGCGGATATTGTGGTTGTTGCTGTTGCTGCATAGGCGCTGCCGGTGTGTCGGTGTTCTTCTTCTTATTTCTGATAAACCAGATTATGCCGAGAATTATGAGCGATAACACGACGAAGCCGCCGATTACACCTCCGACGATTGCACCTATGTTGGTAGAGCTTCCACTATCGTCGTGGTCGTCAGAGATATCAGAAGTCGGCCCTTGCTCTTGCTCTTCGGTTGTTGTTGAAGAGGGTTTAGTTGTAGATGACCCAGAGCCTGAGTCGCTGTCCTTTGGCACAGTTGTTGTTTCATCAGATATGAATGTTGTAGAGAACGTGCGATCATCTTGGCCGCTATATGTAAAGTCGACGCTTTGGACTCGTGTCATCTGACTTGAGGCACATCTGTAAGCCCGGACGGCTGAAGGGTAGGCATATGTTCCACAGTAAGGTGCAGTCCTATCAGTGCTATTCTATGTTAGTTATGCAGTAGCAACTTCAACGTGAGGACTCACCAGAGAAGGTTAAAAGCGTTGCTCTGACAAACATCATCACAGATTTCCGTGTTGAGAGCATCCTCCCTGTCCCAACACCGATTGTATCCCTGAGTACCACAAAGGACACCCTTGATATGCCTAACTTCCCAACTACACCTTTGACCATTGGCACAAGTAATCGCATTTCCTGGTGAGGCTGACAGGAATCCACATGTTGAATCAGGACTGAGACCGACAGTATACGTCGTGGCTACAGAAGTAACCACCTGTCGTTTCTCCAATGCAAAATTCTTCAAATGAGAGAAATCCGCCATGGGCGTTGGGTCAGGCTGATACATATAGCCAACATCTTGACGCTTGGTGGCTTCGGGCATAGCCAGAGCATTGGCTCCAACGCAGAAGCCGAGAACTAGACCGTGATGCTTCATTTTGACCTCAAGTGAAGAACTGTATATGACTCAAGTGAGAAGAGAATATCGAGTGAAAAGGGAGAGAAGGCGGGGTTGTTCATTTTGTGCTGCAGCTGAAAATTGTCGTGCTGCTAGTGGCAGCCGGGGGCTGGAGCTCATGCGAGGGTTAAGTGGTGCCAAGAACGAGGCGCTTTGGTGGTCAATTTTGAAGTCATATTGTCTCACGTGGCTGGGAGACGAATATCCAGATTCGTCCTGGCTAGGTATGTTGGCTGAGGTTTAGTATCCGTTGGTGTTGAGATATATGCAGGGTCTCCGTTAGTTAACGGGAAGTTAATCTTTTGCTCTAGTACCTGTCAGAAGACGGAAATAATAAGACTGTTGTTCATTCCAGACAGCCACAAAGTTAAAGATTATTGAAATTTGTTTTGAGGGTATGTACTTTGAGACCCTGTCAAGAGCTGAAACAACCTTGTCGTGCTTGTCCAATGGCCATACAAGATGGCCGCGCAGGTTACCAATTGCGTCTTAGAGTTGCTGATCCTAGCTCAGCTTTCTTGGCTTTGGACTGCTCCTTGGGCCAACATGCATCAAAATGTATTGGAGGCGGTCTGGGCAGCAAAGCCAACACTCACTGATGCTGCCATATCCATATCCTCTAATGGTCCAGAACAGTCCTAATGGCGGTATGCTCGTTACTATCTTGGCGTATCATAGTGAGATATCAAATAAAGTTAGTTATCCGATCAATATGTAACGTGATCGATCTGGGTGAGACATACAAGGTTATCATCCTTTCATCCAAAGTCGAGTCTCCTCTCGCACCACGGATCAATATTGATCCATCGTGTTCTATCCCCGCATGAAAGTAAGCAATGTTTCACCAGACATAGGTAGTTAAGTACTCTGATGCTATCAATATGGCTTTCAAGTTCTTGTCTCGTCTTCCCGAGCATCTCTCTACACCTCGGAGCGAAATATGCCCTACTTGCAGGAACCTAACTCCAGAAGGCTCGGAAAATGCCATAAGTGTTGAGATCGCGCTCTCGCAGCTGCAAAAGTCATCATCTCTGTGTGCCTACTGTAAGCTGATGCACGCTATCTACCGTCGTTATAACATCAGCGTCGACTGTACCGGCATCATAGTGGACTGTACTTGGGGTCAACCAGCTGTCCTAAAGTTCAAAGACACACTAAATGACCAGTTTGCATCGTGGTATCTTCTTTACAAACCTCAAGGTACCGTCGACTTGTATTGTAGTAGAATAATACTGATCCTTCAGGGGCCAGTATTCCATCATGGCCGAGCCTCGGTGGAGCAGGAGAGAGTCTCGGAAATCTTGGATCCGAACCGAGCATCAAGTTCTTAAAGGATCATATGGATGACTGTGTGAATGCATCCAACAACACCCATGCTGCATGCAAGCAGTTGGAGAACAAACCGTTACCAAAGCGCGCCTTGGATGTTCGTGGGGATAAGGTGAAGCTTTGTGATACAGGTGGCCAGTTTGGAGACTATTGTGCTCTATCTTACCGATGGGGACCACCGGAAGACACGCTGCGGACGACAGACAACAACATCAGTGATATGATGAGCGGCATAGAGCTGTCGACATTCCCTAAGCTGCTTCAAGATGCCATCACTCTGACACGACGGCTGGATGTGCCATATCTCTGGATCGATGCTCTCTGTATCATCCAGGGAAGCAAACAAGGTGAGTTACGTACAGCCTTTCGTGAATACTGTTTGGTTCTAACTCGGTCAAGATTGGGAGGCCGAAGCGCCAAAAATGGGCGAGTATTACAAGAACGCAATCCTCACAATCGCTGCCTCATTGGCAAACCAAGTAGCTGAGCCCTTTCTCGTACCGCGACAAGAGATCTCTCAAGATATATACACAAAGTTTGAATTTACCAACACCGACGGAACTATATCACAGATAATCGTACGAAGAGTTCCCGACTATGCCGGAATACCCCTAGTCGCAAATGCACCCCTCTCTACAAGAGCATGGACATGGCAAGAGAACGTTCTGTCAACGCGTATCGCTCACTTCTCCAAGACCGAGATCATTTGGGAGTGTCGATCACAGCAAGCATTTGAAAATGGTGCCAAACTCCAGTGCGCCGTCGGTCTGGCCTACCGGTTTGCAAGAGCAGGTGACGACCTGGAGTACTACTGGAAGGCCCTGGTAACAGATTACTCCAAGCGAGAGCTCACGTACGAAAGCGATAGACTCCCTGCTATCAGCAGTGTTGCCTCGCATTACAACACACTGATGCCCGGTCGGTATCTTGCGGGAGTTTGGGAACGGTGGCTGCTCTCGGATATGGCATGGATGTCGTCCTGGGGCGTTGAAAACGCATATCCACCAGTTCCCAAGAAATCGAGTGAAATGCCGAGTTGGTCTTGGGCCTCGGTTACGGGGCAAGTTTACTTTAAACTCGAGACATGTGTCGACAGCGATAAACTTTCAACTATAAAGCTCATCGACGCCGACTGTGCCCCATCAGGCAATCCTTATATGCAACCCAAGGAGAATTCTTCAATTGTTATTGAAGCGCCAGTGTGTCTAGCGGAGCTATCTGCCGAACATGTTCTCCGCGTTGGCGATTATCAAATCAGCGAAAGGGCAGATACTTGGGGAGTCCAGAATATTCTCAAAAACAGACGGAAGCAGTCAGGTCTCTTCAACCCAGACACGGTGCTGCTACCAGATGGCGAGGTTACCACCAACCAGGGAACATTCACGAGTATCCGAAGGGCACGAAAGGATGAGGTGACGAGCTCAACTACCTTCAAGACTACGACAGTCTTTTGTCTGCATTTGGGCGGGGGACGATACCCCGAGCTACCAGGCAAAACACTGCCGTCAATAGCTCGCTACCGATACGCCCATTTCTGGTTGATACTTAGCCCTGTGAAAGAGCAGCAATCTCCGCATATAAGCCTGAGACGACTGGGGCTACTTCGTCATGGGTCACAGAGTACGATGCCGGCTGAGGTGACTCGGGTAAGAATAGTATAAGATTCTTGACAGCCTAGGCTAAATAGCACTTGTTATTACCGGCACATTGCCTTGTATGTACTGTTACTGATAGTTGTCAGTTAAGCTTTCAATACCTACATTAGCTTCTTTGGTCCTTGGCCACTTTCAATATCTACATCGCTACCACGCGGTTCATTGAATACGGAAGCGGTGCCGAGTGGTCCAGCCTGTTAAAGTTATATGGATGGAACGCGAAATGGGGCTCATGATGCGTTTAATGTAAAGAGTCGAGATTAACAAAGACCCATTCTGGGTTGCGATACCTATCAACTCTTTAAGATTCTAGAAAATGGAGCTTATTTGTGTCATTAATATAAGTATGAACCTTATTATGACCAGGCTAGGTACGTGTTAGTCCACCAATGAGATACACTACATTTTGAATTTAAAGTTTCATATAATACGATAAATAGAAGTGGAGCATGGACATAGCATGATCAGGGACAAAAATACAAGGCAAGAATTATATATAACATCAATTCACAGCTCAACATGTCCAAGATGTCTTTTCCCCTTAGCCTTATTTACATACCTCTTTTTTAGACTTGTTACTACCATACCCTATAAGCTTTAAAAGTCTTTCCTTGTTACAATATGAAGTTCCAAATCGCCACCCTAGCATTTTACCTCGTTTCTCTTGCTACAGCAGGTTGTCCCAGTGGATATCGCGCACTCAGGGCGCCAAATGCTTACGAATGTAAATGCGAACCTGGCCAGGTCTGTGGTCCAGGAGCATGTGTAAGTTCAAAGATTATTATTTATATTTGCTTGCATGATATGTCTAACTGCTTTGGCTTATTAGGATGGCTGCCGGTATATTGGTGGTTCGACCCGCTGCGAGTACTGCTATTCATGCTGTGGACCTCGACCATAAGCAGACATACCGACTACACTGAGATAACCTGCAAGAGTTGTATGCAGTTGACAGGAGACATCATTTCTTGTACAGCCTGGAGCTTCCTTCGTCTTCTATAGATATCATTTATCACATACACCATATTAGAGCCGCAGAAGAATTCAATTCTTCTCAACTGGATCAAGTCAAACTCTACAACGCCCTTTTATCAATCCACCCAACATGACCAAACGTTCCTTCAGGAGTCTGGAACACATCCGCAGGCGACATATAAGGCTTGACCTCCATATCCGTCAAAACCTTGGTAACATTGCTCTTCTTCTCGGCGTCAACATCATACCCAGGACCATAGTTATTCCACGTTGCCATGAATGTGTAATTATCAACTCGTGGTGTCGATTTACTCCACTCAATATACCCAGCTGGCAAGATCACAGCATCAAGGTAAGACTCCATAAAAATCGACTTGTGCTGTGAGTTCCACGGTCGACCGAGAGGACACTTGCCAACCATGGTTGTAGCAATAGTAGTGTTTGAAGGTATGACTTTCGAGTTATCGATGTATACGCCGTATTTATTCGTAAATGTCGTGTTTGTTCCCTTCCAAGCTGTTATGCCACCACTGCAGTTTCGCAAGGATAGAGTTGATCTATCAATCCACGCTGTTCCGAAACCATAGAGAAAGTCAGTCTCTCCGGCAATGATATTATCATAGAAGAGAGCATTTCCGAGTTTTCCAACGTAGACCTACAAAGTCAGCTTCACACTAACCCACGAAGGAGTGACTTACAGTATCTTGATAACTATAGAATCCACACGAGTAGAATCCAGCATTAGCTCTGCTTACACCAACAGCATGCGCCGGCCCAACAGATCTCGGCGCAAAATCATTCCTGAAATCTATATTATACGCCCTGAAATCCGTGCATCCAAACGGCGTTCCAGCCGGCACTGGGAATCCCGTAGGGCCAGCGCCTGTCAGCGTTGCATTAAGATTCGGCCCAACCGTAAGCACACTGGTGTACACATTATCACTCATGCTCCCATTATTAGTATTCGCAAGATTCCACCAGATCTGGACCTCGTTCTGTGTCGTGGTGTTCACGTCGATGTCCGCATAGAGATCATTCATCCAGGGCCTGCTTGATGCGCCAATTAAATGAAGAGGACCTCGACGTGTGACGTTAAGTTGCTCAACATAATTGCCCGGAGCGATCAGAATGTGGCCAGCGGTTGTGGTATTGCCTAGAGACTCGATGGCGTCTTGGATGGAGGTGAAGTCTGCTCTAGGGTCATCTTTTGCTACAAAGAGAGTGCCCTTGGGACAGCCTTCTGTAGCATGTTTTGTCTGCCGTTGGCATTCTTTGTAGGTATCAACGGGGCCTTTGGGGTTTGCCTTCGAAGTGGAAAAGAAGGTTGCGGCGATCAAGGCCGTTTTAAGGATGAAGCCCTTCATCGTGAATATGGATTGGCGAAGAGATACATCTGAAATCTATGGATAGCTTGTCGTTTATATAAACCAATCAACTAGTTATAGTTCGACTTCGTATTGGATACTGCTCTGTTCATCAAATCCCCCAAAGTATAAAGCTAAATCCACAAATCACATTCACGTAAATATCTTGCTAGCTTGCTCAAGATCGGGTATGAGATGCCGTAGCAATAGAATATTCGATCAGACCCGACAATGCAACATCACTAATCGGCCAAGGCTTAGTCGGTCAAGAGTCGATCAGTGAAGAATATTCCACCAACGGTAGCTCGATCATGACGATATTCAGATTGGGGTCTTTGCGGGGGAGCTTCAATCAGGCTAATGAAGATTGGGGTTGGTTGGGGATAAGGTTTATACCCCCACGGTCCAATTCTTGCCTTGATTATCAACTTGATAAAACGTCTTGGCCTATAAAGTCGTCAAATATCTGGTTGCGAGAATATTAGCCCATATTCTTGAGGAATACTGGTATATCGTGATCATGACTGTATCATGCATAGCCCCTATGACGCATACATCAATTTGACTGACACAAGAACGTCAATAGCACATCACAATAACTTCAAGTGTAACAAATTCTCTTTCGAAGGGGGCTGTGCTGTAATATTTAATATTTATGGTTAATATTAAGATATCAATCAGTGCCGTCACACTTCTCCCCCCCTGGTTGACGTGAAACACGATCCTTCAGAGATCGAAGCGCGTTGCCCCTGAGGCTCAATCACACCAGACCTTTCACGTCCTATTCAGGAATTAGAACCGACTCAAAATTCATGCAAGATCAGGTCATCCTGTAATTCTGACAACCAAGATCGCCAAGGGCGGTAAATTCTCCCACAAACCGGGACTTGAAACCTGTTTTAAAAACCAATACCAGTTTGTCAGGTCAAGACACTCTAAAACATGAAATAACACACAAAACATGAAATAGAACATAAAACGTGGGTATAGCATTTCTGTTCATTGTGGCTGGTGAAACAGTATCGACCACTTATCAACACCATGAAACCGTAATCCAAAACCTATGTCACCTTGCCTACGAGAAATGCAATTGAATTTGTCATCGTCCGTCCGAAAAACCCCAACTTTATCGGGAACTCTGTCTCAGCTTATAACTTTTAGGGTTTCGACGAGGCTGGGCGTCCGATCTGATAGCGATTTTGCATCAAGTATAAGAAAGGGTACGGATGACACTCGGAAATAATGGCCTGATCAGTTTATCTTTCTTTCATTCCTTAATCAAAACCTTAAGTGAATGTCTCGTTGAGATAGATCACGGTCTTTTGATTATCGGAATTTCTTTCTTTACCTCCTGGTGAGGGTTTTGTACTCTTCATTTCTTTCTTAGTTGGCTGGACCTTCTATTGCGATCCGCTCATTGCTAGTTTTCATATCATCTTTTCACCATGTTGACCAAGGTCATCCTCTGGGCGGCAGTTGCTACTGCTCTGCCTCTCATTGAGATGTCACCAAGGCAACTTCACGAGCTTGAAGTCCACAAGCCCTTGAAGAGTAAGTCTCTACCAACATCCCACCAGAGCTATGCTTACATCCCACAGTCAGGACAAACCCTCCTCTCGCTCCCCGAGCCAACAGAATCATCCCCGTTGTTGTTGGCGGTGATCAAGCTACTTTCGTTCCCAACATGATTCGAGCAGCCGCGGGTGATGTGATTCAGTTCCAGTTCAGCTCTGGAAACCATACCGTCACTCAGAGCTCTGAAGACACTCCATGCCAACCTCTTGGAGCCACACAGGCCGGCATGATTCACAGCGGCCATATTCCTTTCGAAGCCGGGTCTGCTAGTGTTGGAACCTTTAGTGTTCCTCTCGCCAACACTGATCCTATCTATCTGTACTGCGCCACAGGTCCTCATTGTCAGATCGGTCAGGTCATGGCCATCAATCCGTAAGTACAAACCTATCATATCTTGCAGACAAGCACTAACTGGTGGTAGTCCTTCTGAGGATAACTTGGTCAAGTTTTCCAAGCTTGCAGCTGGGGCTGTGGCAAATATCGATGGCGGTCAAGCTACAGGTGGAACAGTCGGAAAGATTCCTTTGGCAGAGGCAGCTTTTACTCCTCCCAAGGACGAAGAAGCTCCTCCTGCTGAGAGCACTCCAGCTGCTAGTCCTCCTGCTGCAAGTGCCCCTGCTACTCCAGCTGCTGCCGCCCCAGCTGGAGCTCGTCGGGTTCG
>JABFFJ010000480.1:0-47630 GCA_013623715.1 Fusarium verrucosum | reverse complement strand
GAGGGGGGGGCTTAGAATGGGCGCTTAGATGTAGGAGGGCTGTCCCAACTTATTATGCGGCGGGAAAGCTGTGAACTTGATGTAGGTAGGTGCGGGCGGTCGGGTTTACTGGCGGGGGGCAGGTACGCTAGGCACGGTACGGGGGTACAGGGGGTAGGCCAAGTGCGTGTCTACCTGTAAGGAAGGTATGTAGCGGGCAGGGGGTTTGACTTGCAGGGGGTCGGGTAGAGCGAGCGAGCGGTGTCGCTGTTGGAGATGGAGTGCAACGGTTGGCTTTCCCTGTCTGAATCAAGTAATTGGTGCACTTAAAGCCTCGATGTCTTGGCGGACGAGCGTGGCGTTTTCTCGAGGGAGAACGAGGCAAGTCAAGATGTGCTCAGTGACGATATGATGAGGGGATTGGCTTGTTTGCGATATGCGTGATCGTTGGGAGATGAGGATGGACCATGTATCGGTTCTTGGTGTATTCTTTTTATAACATAACCTCTAGAGTTGAGGAGAGGTTGTGTTATAGACTCGAGAGTCAAAGCGTATGGATCCAGTTACTGTAGGAGTTGTCGTATATAATAAAACATACCAGGTAGGTAATCTCGATACAGTATTAGGAAGAGACAGTTTAATGTTGATCAGCGAGTTGCAGGTCGAATGGTAGTCAGTCTCGTCGGTATATATCTTAGGAGGTCAACTCTGAGCCAAGAGACAGTTCATGTAAGTGGGATGTTTCTCTTCGGCTCAACTGCAAACACACGGCATGGAATCAAACTTCGTAATGAACAAAGTGACCAAATTCGTGGCCTCTTGCCATATTATCCAAGAGTTTATCGAGCCAAGAGTCAATGGCGCGGTGATGGAAGTGATCGTATGCAGGCGTAGTTGAGATGACATACGGGAACACAAGCAATGAGTGGCTAGTGCAACTAGACTCAGCGCGTAGAGAGGACGGGAATTGGTCGAGTTCCTAGGCGCGAAGATGGTTGTCACACGGACTATGGGGACCTGACTTTCTACAACCACACTCTCTCTCGGGCCAGGGGGATGTGCAGCAAGGGTTGGGCACGTTTTCCCTTCTTCTTGTCTCTGGAGGCTGCAGCAGCAATGTTTCCGACGGTAGCTAGCTTCGATCTGAAATGTATGTACAGTATGACTGACTTCTGTGAGTGAGTGCATGTGCTGCAACGTCTGATCGACGGCTAGCCTGATGTAAGAGGTTTGCCAACACTCTTACCGGGCCGGGTTTGAGCTGGTAACTTAAAATCCTCTTGTTGCTATCTTCTCCACAGGCATGGATTCGAAGAAGAAAGCTGACTGTTTGATGATAGACTAAGACTGACTGAATGCATAATGCGTATCCGTCACTTGTGATGTGATGAACTAAGATACTAGTTAGATGTGATGTATCCGTAATCATCACCAAGATATGTACTGTACAGACTAAAAAGGTCTATCCTACCCTCATGAAACTAGCTCTCCTGTTAGATCGAACCACTGCATTCCTCAGCCTCGTCAGATGCCTCAGAAGAATCGAAAGGTTCGATGCGAACTGTGATGAATGATTTGCGCTTCTGCCAGGGTTTGCTTAGACAGAGGGGGCACTTTATGCACCTGCTGCAGCGATTGTCACAGGTGCTGGTCACTCTTAGGCGTGAGCTTTGATTGGCTACTACATCAGGGTCTTTGCCTGAATGGCCCACCCCCTTGGCGCCTACCGTTCTCTTGATGATAGCTCAGTCTAACTTACAACTCACACCCTGGTGGCTGATGGGTTCAGGCGTCCAAGCTACTGGTGTCGAATGACGTGCGTTCTATCCTCTCGATCAACTCTAATCTAGCTCTAAGCGCCCTGATGTGGGCAGATTACAGTGATAGACCCTGCAGTACAGGCACAAAGGAACGGAAGAATTGCAGCTGAGCACTACTGGGACTCGATCGTTCTATGCAGGCTTCGGTCCCGAAGCACGGGATCAAGAGGAGCTTTGTAAGTGGCACCTAATCAACCAAAGCTGTCAACAGTGGATCTAGGTACGGTGAAGAAAAAAAATGGAAGATACGGATACTACAGTGCCTTTCGTCAGCAAAGAGCCGAAATCCGGCCCAGGGAAGCGATATTGACCAACGGAGATTAGGGAGAAACCGGCACAAACAGCAACGGCTTTCATGACTTTAAACTAAACGACAGATGATGATGTTTTCTCTCCTGATTTTTAGTTTTACAGTATAGCATCATCATCCTCATCTTGGGAAACTCCAGGCCTATCCCTTGCTTCGATTGCCGCCGCCGCCAGTCTTGGACGCTAATGCGCCCACTCTATACGCATCCAGCAATACGCGTCCAGATACGACAGATAAAGTTACCGAGGACCGTACCGCTAGTTCGGACTCTTCGTCCTGTCTCTCAAGCATGACCACGTACGTACGTTGGCCCGGTAAGGAGGCCAGCGGGACAGGAGGTCTTGATATCAGGAGAAGAAAATCTTAATATATATTACATGTACTCCCTTTCTGCGGGAGGCCTTACGTCTACTGCGGCAGTCCATGTTGCATTCTGCCTGTCGGCATATGACGACCCGGAGCCCCATGGAGCCAAATCAGGGGTGCCAGTTGGTTACAGGCTACAGCCCGAGACTGAAAGACGTAGCAGAACCTTTCTAGACGTCAAGATGTTCAGGCACGAGATATTCGAGACATAGGTATTCGCCGATATGAACATGGTCTTTCATCTAGGCATGTTCGGATAAAGTTGTCAACCTTCTTGGCTGTCAAAGTTTAATCATCGCGTAAAAAGCCTGTCTAAGATGGGGTTTAATCTCAATGAAACTCGCTTCAATAATTTTAGTTAGGATGTACAAGGGGTGAGCTTTATATCCACAGCTACAGAATTTTCGAAAATGGATCAAGTCGAGAATGTTGTAAGTCATTTTTACATCCATACCTGTACCTTGAAGGGAGGTAGTTGTTCGGTTGACAGGAACGTACCCAAACATGACAGTCGATCATGCATCATCCTTCAATGTTCACTCATGTTAGATGCTAGTTCCAGATCCAACACCGATCAGTTTCTTCTTCCGCCACGTTTCTTATCATTTACAGTAGATCTTGAGTTTAAACATCTGCGCTAGCTGCGATCCTGATGCGAAGGTTTGAGCTAACCTTCAGCCTTGTATTTCCTTCCGCCCTAGCCTCTTACATGAATGACTAGCTATCGTCCCTGTCGTCTCAAGCTTTACTCACCTGAATATCGTTTTGCTCTATCCGTACAGAGACATCGAAACGGTCGATCTACCCCGAATCTCCAGTGCCAGCACATCGTGGCTGAGTCAAGGCAAAGGGCAGTGGAACATTTGTTACAGCTGTCAGTCTCGCATAATGTCCGATAACTCTGTGGCAGATCTCCGAGGTTTCATCTTCATCCCGGCAAGGTCAGAGTCTCAATGCATTGAAGTGTTGGATCTCAAATTCGACTTGTCCGCTATGCCTTAGTTTCAAACTTCCATCAGCCGTTTACCAGTTTTTATCACGAGGATTTGTAACCGCAGAAAATAATTCCGATTTCTTTTCGAATTTGCAATCGCGAAAATTTTAATTTTTCCGTGAGGCGCAGCGATACATCAAATCTCTCGCCTTTTGGGATCAATATCGAGCCACGATCATGGCGAGCACCCATGTTCGATCTTATCCCCAGTTCAGATATCGCACCACATTTCGCCGCAGCACCGGCGATGCGTTACAGATCTTCCACATGCCCACTCTAAAGCCAGGCCCAGGTTGCAAGGGCTTTGTTTCAAGTTTGCGGAGAGACAGTTGAGTGGAAGACGGTCTTTGACAAAATGCGTGCATCATGCCACATGTTCAGACATCATCCCTCTTCTTGGCACTATTCGGCGTCAATGTTCAGGCTCGAGGGCCGATTCGGGTTCAGATTTGGTAAATGGTTCGTTATCATAGCATTCCTTTCTGAACCTCGTCCTTTCGTTCGTCCCAGAGTGTCTTGCCGGTACAAGAGCACACTGTCTTATCATTATCCCACATTCCAGCGCTTCGGGCGATAATGCCAACGACGGTGTCCTTGTCATTCTTCAGCGGCTCGCCCTTCTCCTCTTGTCTTGTCAGCACCATGGCGTGTCCAATAACCTCCCAGATTTGGAACCCGTGGTCTATGAATGCTGCACCTCGGCCATCCTTACCAACCTCAACGGTCCCAAGGTCGCCTCGGGGCTTCTCATTCTCTCCTGACCAGACAGGTCCCGTTGAGGTCGCACCGTTCTTCAAGTCTCCGTATGCGCGGATGGAAGCCTTATAAGTTCCAGGTGAAACACCGTGGATAGTCAGGTCAACAAGTGTTCGTCCTGAGCTGACTTGCACCATTCTTGCCAAACCTCTTACATCTCGGCTGGGTTCTTCATAGAAGCCATTAACGGGCTCTATGAATGTCTCGAGGATGCTGACAGCGGCACCTAAAAGGTTTCAAGGTTAGTCACTCTTCATCAACTTGTGAAGCCAAGATTCAAAGGGGTTGAGTTATCCCTGGCGAGTGCCACTGTCTCGTAACAGAGAATTATAAGGAACTACACTTAACATACTGTTTGAAGCTCCTGATCCACGCAGGATGGCGTCTCTGCCGGTGGCTTGGATAGCTTCCACGATAGTTGATGGGGCAGCTGATAGATCGGCACAGTTAGCAAACACAGCTAGGTGAGTTATGAGTTAGCTTGACTTACCGGTGCCCTTGACAGTAATCAACTGGTCCTTCAAGTTGCCTTCAACATTGCTGATACCGCCCAGCTGATACAGAGAATCTGAAACCGCCTTGATACAGTCGTCACATGACAGCGGAACAGCAAAGAGGGTCTGTTTTCGAGACGTTTCATTAGTATCCTTGATATTGGAAAAAGCTCAACAACTCTCTTCATCCCCTTTTTACAGCCATGACACATTGCTCTTAGCTTTATTCGTACCTCAAACGAGTTATCGGCCGCCATCTTATTAGATGCTTCGTCGATCCGTTAGCTTCAGACTGGTAGTGTAAGAGAAACTCATCGAACTTACATGTGGGGGTGGTCTTAGAGTTGTTACGAGAAAACCGGTATTGGTATGCCGTGTAACCTGTTATCGTAAAGAGAGATGCAGCTGTAAATACTCTAGCAGGTGTAAACTTGAGAGGCATATGTTAAAGGGAAGGTTGTAGCACGACGTGAGCGTTTTGTTCGCTGCTTTGAAATCCACAATCGAGTGATAACATCGGGGTCCGGCCGGAGTAGCACACTTCAACTCCACCCCGGAAGTGGGTCAATCAGTGACTTCAGAATTGGAGTTACGATCACGTGAAAGATGACTCAGCAATTGATTAAGCCTTGGCATCTGGATCCGAACTTTCTGGTTGAGCGTTTCGCCGTGGGAGATCTTGCGATACAGCACAACGCAGCTTCACGGCGATTCGACCTCTTCTCCACCGGTTTTGCGACTTGAATATACCAATTGGAGGCATTATCTGAGGGATTGGTCTCTCAAAGCCTTCAACATGTCGCAAGTGCTCGGTCTGGTGAGCTGATCCAATATATACTCAAATCTTTCTCTGTTCTAACCAATATCAAATAGACTAAACTGGCCTACTCTCGAGTATGGCACGGTGTCTCTGCCTCCGCCCCTCATGCCACACTCTCTACTCAGCCCGGCGTAACACCACCTTCACTCGGCCGTCTCGCATCCCGCATCGCCGTTCTTCTCATGGGCAAGCACAAGCCGATCTTCGACCCCTCAAACGACTGCGGTGACTACGTCGTTGTGACCAACTGCGCCGCCCTGCACACAACCGGCCGCAAGAAGTGGCAAAAGCCGTACTACCGACACACGACCCGACCCGGTAGCCTCAAGACCGTGACGATGGATGTCCTCATGGAGCAGCACGGAGGCAGTGAGGTGTTGCGCAAGGCTGTGCGTGGCATGTTGCCCAAGAACCGACTACGAGACAAGCGATTGGCGAGACTTAAGGCTTTTGAGGGCGAGGCTCATCCGTATAAGGATAACTTGATACGGTTTGCTGGTGTGCCAGTGGGCAAGGAGGGTTGGGAGAAGGCCGTCGAGAGGGTCCGAAATGGCGACAAGAGGCGATTATAAAAAGAGCACGGGGGTGGTGATGAGTGAAGGATCTGTGTGGTAGAAATTGTGTGGATGGACTGAGAGTCCTTGTACTATTTGTACCAATATCTTGGGTATATTTATGACCTAGCATCAAGCAATTGTCAACGTTTTTCATGCTCCTTCTTCTCACGATTATCCAGGCTGATCAGTCTGGATATGGATTACATTTGTGGGCAGACAAGGCACTGGGTTGGATTTCACTCGACCATAATACTCGTCCGTCTTATCACTAACAACTAACGAACTTGCATGCGACTCATAAACACGATCAATGCTTTTGGGGTGTCACAAGAGTGCTAAGTCACACGCACTGCAAATAACAATCATAAATTTAAGTTAATTGACACAATTGATCATCTTTTGTTTAATGCTTGAATCTAAATTCGTCGCTTGGTATCAATCTTTATCCTGGGTTCATCATATCTCGTTACATCTTGACGTCCATCACCTCAGAATACAATTCATCCCTAACACAATACTATAGTCTCGACTGCAAGGTAGCTCGAGACACCTCGCACTTGATAAGACCATTAGGAGAGTCCTGGGGTGCATAAACTTCGGCGTCCTTGCCTGTGTTCTTAAGTCCATTGTGCCAGCTCAGGTCTACATGATGAGTTAGTACTAATGTTTTGCTTCGAAATACATGTTCAGACTTACTAATCTCAAAGTAATGCTTGTTAGGCAGTGCGTAAGTGACTTTAGCGACCTCCGGCACAAGCTGAAGAATCTGCTCAGATATCTTGTACATGGTGGCTTGTACACTAGCACTCTCGTCCTCAGCAAAGATCTTGAGCGTGGTGTTGCGTGCCGCCTCTCGACCACTCTCAAACTTGGGAACAAATGCCTTGACCGCGCTGAGGGAATCGAACTTCTGCCACTCCCATGTAGCATCAACATCGGTTGAGAAGATACGGTCCCAGGTCTCTGGCAGTGTTGTGTACTCATCGCGGACAAAGCCATGGAAAGCAGAACCGGTGCTCTTAAGAACGGTCAAGCCAACAATGGAGCTCTTGATCTGAATACCATCCTGTCGACTCACGCGAACCTCAACATTCTTGGTTTCCTCGCCATCCTTGAAAAAACTGTGAGGATGAGGCTTGCCGTCAATCTCAAGACGCTGCCAGCGAACAGTCTTGACGTTGACGTTGGCGACATGGATGTGGCTGTACTTCTCGATAAAATGACTACCGAGAATGGAGGCGTACAACTCAGGAGGGTTGACGGGGTTCTGCTTGGCGGTGATGTAGATTGTGTTCTTGATAGAGTCGGTGGCAACGATAACGCTGTTGTCAGCCTTGGTGTAGGAAGTCTCAATCTCTCCCTCAAGAAGACAGCAGACAGTCATCTCGGTGACAGTCTGGACACCAGTAGAAGCATCCCGATCAACCTTGCAGACGCGGACATTGTCCTTGCCATAGCGAGCAGCAGATACGTAAGGCATTGTGAAAGGCGTTTAATATGTGATGAATTTGAAAACGAGTAGTTGATATCGGGTAGGGTTAGACAAGTATCAAGAACAGTGTATTGAAGCAAGAGGTGAGTAGTTGTCACTAATGGCGATGTATTCAAGACTCAAAACCAAGCACAATATGACATGAAAGAGGGAAGCGGGAGGGTTAGACTTTTAAATATAGCCAAACATGCAGCGAGGCTGGGTTGTCACTAGCAATAATGACAGCTCCTACAAGGTGCAGGGACCAAACAACGCTACCCCAGGAGGCTCAACGGACGGAGACGGACGTTGGCGATCAAGATAATGTTGCAATTACTAGCGAATTGAAGCTCTCGAAGCTCTTCCATGGGGCCATGGGGGACGGTGCCGGACTACGGAGGACGCCGATGCCCTGGATGCCGTATATCGGGGTCCGCCTGGAACCTCGGAGCTTATCTCAAGTTGACTATCTTATCTCACAACACGACTTAAAATCGCGTGATTCCTGCAATGTGAAGAACAAGATTATGCGGGGAGAATGCCAATCAACCTTTCATGTGAAGCACACGGTCGAATAAGGATCGCCTATGGATATACGGATATGTAGGCAGTCAAGTTAACCTTCCAGTCGCTTAGCGAAGTTGGCATTTTATGAAATATCATTACTTGTTAAGATTCATGATTGTATCCCAGTATTATTCAATAATTTCTATTTCATTACCTAAATTGTTGGTTATAAAAGATGTAAGAATTACTTTAGCATCTCTAATAGGCCAAGTGTTTTTATGAGCGTGGCAGAGTAAAGAGTCTTGACATGTGGACGAAGTATAACCAAGGGCTGGGCAATGTTTTATCTTCACAACTCTATGTAGGTAGTTATGGTCTCATAAGTAAGCAACACTCTATAGCTGGCATCAGTAAATGAAGATTCATTTCAACTAGAAAGTACTTAACCATACAAGAAGCTAGAAAAACGAAGCAATTACTCAAGATTGTAAGATTGGGAGTTCGTGATGAGGCGGAAGCCAATTGCGGACGACTGATAAGGCAGACGAATAGCAATAGCCATCTGCCATCCATACCGTAACACAGTTACAGTTATTTTCTGTTGTGAAACCCTGAATCTCGGTTCCTCAGTACGCAGGTACCTGATAGTCAGTACTATGAATGACTGTCCGACTTGGATGCTTCATGAGAACCCACCCCAGGATCAAAGACCGAGGTAACTTGCAGCACGCTACTGTATCGGATCTTTCCTTCAAACTTTATAGTGAAACAACCTGCAGCTACAGCGCAATTTACAGAGCACAAGGTTTGGGTTTAGTGCCTGTAAAGGGAATGCTTCACCATCTGGCCGGGTCTACCTCCACTTTAGGCCCTGGCTGGCTGCCCGCAGGCCAACAACCTCTGTTCTCGATCCTCCAATCAACTCCCCTTTCGTTTCTCGAAACCCTGTCAAACTGCTCCTCGAACTCTTTCGTTTTGCTCTGATATTGGCTTATCTACTAACTACGTAAGGTTCTGTACGGGCATCAATCTGGTAGTTAGTATTGCTTTTGCTGGCGACCGACCTACCCAAACCTCCAACCTCGTCTTGCCGCCAGCTACATCATTGCTCGCTCGCGCAGCACTCGAGCAACACACACCGTCGACGACAACTCCGCTCTCTTGAAACCTCACCTTCGTTGCCCGGGTACAGCTTCTCCGCCAGCGCGACCGACAAAACGCGGTCCGACTTATACATACCACACAATAGTACTATCACTCGACAAAACCCTTGCTCTCTCGTTTTGAGACTACTGCATCGCGAACGAACTGTTCATCTACCAAACGATACAACATCACCGCATACGAGCCCTGACCGCGATCGCACCATTCGTTCCCGATTCCTCAGTCGCCCGTTGATCGACGAATGCCCTTCCACCACCTTTGGGCCCAGTCCCAACCGGTGGGCTGTTCGCCGCTGACATGCTGAGCTCTTCTGGTGCCCAGAAGGGCATGACCCCTCCGAGCCAATCTTCTCAGCACAACCTCCCTCAGCAGTTGTCCGGTCGCACGAGTTTCGATCGAGGAGATTCGGGTCTTCAGCCTCCAAATGGCGCCAACGCCCGTAATATGTCGGCCTCGGCCGTTTCTTTTGCTCCCAGGGGAAGCAATCTCAATGTCGCTCCTGGCAGCTTCAGTTCAGAGTTGCGCAGTCGAGCTGGAAGTAAGACTGAAGCGGGGTCGGTATACCCAAGCAGCTTCATGGATAAGGTGGAAGAAGACGATGCGAACACACTTCAAGAACAAACTTTAGCAAATCTCAAAGAACGACTCAACCGTGAGATGAAAATCAAGGAGGGTAGCGAGAACATGCTCGAGGCGCTGAACTCTAAGAAAGCGAAGCAGACCAAAGAGCAACGGCAAAAGGTTGAGGCAGAGCTAAACGCCAGCAACTTGCGTATCAAGGACCTGCGCCAGAAGATTACCGATGCTCAGCATACGCGACAAGCTACCCCGGGCACGCCAAAGCGAAATCGTACGCAGAGCAATGCTATCGAATCAGGGAGACCGGTTGGAATGCGCTCGCCGCAGAGCACATCGCGATCTGTCGTGGAGTCTGACAATGAGGAGCCAACAGAAAGTCCGACATTTGCGCTTGCTGAGCTCCTGCAAGCTTTAGAGGTCGAGGGAATGATGCCAGAGTACTACGTCTCAAGGGGGAACCAACTCGTCGATCTCTTCAAGCGTTATCCAACTCTCAAGTACGACTTGGTCTGGTCAGTCTTTGGGCTCCGCATGCAAGTAATGCTTATGAGTGAGAGCCGCGAAGTTGTGGCTGCTGGTTATCGAATGACCCGATATGCGATCTCAGATGTGGCATCTCTCAAGAAGATCCGCAGTCTAAACATTGACTACTTGGTCATACGGTATGTGGTTCGACTGGGATAGCTCTGCTGTACTGACACCTTCAGGTCCTTAAATAACTATCGAAAAGCGGATGTCGAACGTGAGCAGGCTCTCAAGTTCGTCCGCGCGTTTCTTGATGTCAAAGGTGGAGTAAAGGAGGTCTCTCGAGCAGTCGTACGCACGATCGTTGCAGTTGCTGAGCATGGAGAAGACCGACGGGCGAATCCCCAACCGATTGAAGGAGATATAGATCGTCTGCGACCTATCTGCATCGAGACATTGGCAGAGATTATAGTGCAAGACCCTGCGCTTTTGGTGGCATCTGGTGGCTTAGGACCATTGACCGAGGCTCTTGCAGAAGGCGTCTATAAGTCTCCAGAGAGTTTGACCTCGGCGTTCTTGTACTTGCTCGATTCACCTCGAAAACGAAAGTTCATACAGCCTGGCTATGGTCTAGAGGTGCTATTTACTGTCTTTACTGACCACCTCCTGACCAACGAAACTATCATGAAGCAGAACTCCAAAGCTGTTGCGACAGCTTTGAAATCGTGGCCAGGGCTGATGACCTTATGCATGTATGATCTGCGAACGATTCGGTCCTTCGTCACAAGTATGCTATTACCCAGCGACGTGGTTCGCGAGACTATTCTTGATCTCATATTCTCCCTTCTACGGATCAAGCCGCCCGCTTGGGCAACCTCGTTCCTTGCTGGAAGAAGATTGACAACATACGGCCGAGTAGCCAATCTTAAGTCAAACCAAAAAGACAAGAGCTCACAGTTCACCGAAGAGGACAGTGGTGAACAGAACTTTGTCGAGCACTACACTGCGCTATTACTCGCTGTCTTTATTCGAGCAGGCCTTCTACCAGTTCTCCTGAAGATTGCTCAGGGAGACGAAAACCCAACTCTCCAACGCAAGACAACCCTGCTAATTAGCGAGGTACTCAAACTTGCCAGCCGTCTCTTGCCCCCATCTTGGAGCGCGGAGCTTCATCTATTGCCGGAACTCTTCTCGTCGGCGGCCAACATTGGTAATAACAATCACTGGGTCGCATCAGGGATCGTTTACCAAATCAGCAGCGTCAGCCGCACCTTATACAGAAGCACGCCATCGGGTGCTTTATCTGGAGCGTTATCGTCAGGGAACAACTTGAACGACCTCTCTGCCATCGATGAGGCGCCCAAATCCCACCAGTCTTTGGTTTTTGATGACGCAACATTCAGACAGCTGCTGATTGACAGTAATGTGCTCAACAGTTCTAACTATGCCAAGTGGGACTGGGAGACGATCCTCAAGATCATTGATGGACCTCTACAAAGTGGCAAGCGGCTTGAAGAGGCTATCAAAGCCTCCAAGTTCATGAAGAGAATCATCAGCTTCTACCGGCCGTTCAAGTACCGATTTGCTAATGTCAAAAACACTCGTGCCACACAGAAATACGTCCGAGCTGGATGTGCCCTGATGCATTCTCTACTTCAGTCCCCTGAGGGAATCAAGTTTCTAGCGGACAGCAAGTTGCTCAGGCAGATAGCGGAGTGTCTAGCACAGTGTGATCCGGTAAGACCTCCCTCTACAACTTTTCTTGGGTTTTGCTAACAGTACTTCAGACTAGTGGACTTACAGCCCAGTATCCAATGTTCTCGAAAGATCGAGTAACCGACACCCTTTGCGCGGGCTATTTCTCAATGCTAGGTGTTCTAAGTGGTGACCCCAAGGGGCTTCAACTACTAGAGCGGTGGAGAATGTTCAACATGATGTACCACATCGTGGACCTGAAGCAGAGGCCTGATCTCATCAAGTTGCTTCTTTCGAGCTTTGACTACAGTGTTCAGGGTCATCCTCGTGTCTTGGTGTCTAAGGCCTTGACAGCTGGCACGAAGGATATTCGAATTCATGCGACAAATGCCCTTCGCAAATACGCCATCCGCCCGGTACCATCAGCGAATGGACAGGGCGGCGTGGGTGATTCCAAATGGGCCATTCAACTCTTGGTAACACAGCTTTACGATCCGGAAATTGAGGTCTGCGCAACAGCAGTCAAAATCCTGGAGAAAGCTTGCAATCGCAAGACCTATCTGGAGTATATCGTTGAATGCAGGCCAGCTCTTGATCACTTGGGTGAAATTGGAGCACCGCTCCTCTTGCGATTCTTATCAACGTCTATCGGATACCATTACCTAGATGGGCTGGACTACATCAGCAACGAAATGGACGACTGGTTCTTAGGACGGAACGACACGTACGTCAGGGTGATAGAGGCAAGCCTGGCTAGGGCGTTCCTTATTGATCCAGATGAGAACAACCCTCGCATGAGTCTATTTGACGACGGAGAGTTGGATGGGGACTATCACGACAACCACGTGCCACCGCACTTCTACCGAGAGTTGACTCGTACTCAAGAGGGATGCAGACTTCTCAGTGATAAGGGTCACTTTGAGGATTTTGCAGCTACGATTCGCGAGCATGGTATGGATACAGGAGATGCAGAGATGCTTACCAAGGTTAAAGGGTGTCTCTGGGCCGTCGGTAACGTCGGGTCGATGGAACTTGGAGCTCCTTTCTTGGAATCCAACGACGTGGTGGAGCATATCATTCGAATTGCCGAGACCCATGAAGTGATGAGTCTACGTGGTACTGCATTCTTCGTTTTGGGTCTGATTTCCCGCTCTACACACGGGTTGGAGATTCTATCTGAGCATGGATGGGATGCCAACACAACACCAATGGGCAGCTCGCTCGGATTCTGTATCCCCAACGAGTTATCTAAGCTGTTATCAATGACACCATGGAAGCACAAGACGGTGACATCAATCACTTTGCCATCAAGTCAGCGCACAGCTCAAGAGCCACCACCGCCTCGAGCTGCTCGGCCACCTCTTGAACCAGCAGTACTACCCGCTCTGCTAAGCGAAGAGGACGTGAACAAAAGAGTCCTGGAACTCATCGTGGACCTTGGAAACATGGTGCTTTACAAGAAGGCGCTTACAGATCTCCAAAAGCTGCGCGCGCATAAACCAAGCGCCTTCCGAAGTCCACAATTCTTTAAAGAAGTGATGAGCGCAATGGAATGGAATCACTACCGTTTAGGAGTGAGGAGGATGGTTATAGATCTGTTTGACAAGAACGTGATGAGGCAGATAGTATTCGGCGAAGAGGAGGACGACGATGACAGTAGCGATTCGAACGATAGTGAAGATGGAAGCGTCGAGGGCGAAAACAGTTCAGGAGACGACAGGACGGAGAGACAACGCAGTATCAGCGAGCCGCCGGCACCGCCACCAGATCTCACACCAGCTCCTCTGAGGTTGAAGCGATGAGATGACGGCAATGAGATTTCGAAAAGATAAGAGACTATATAGCCAAAAGCAACACAAAGTTGGAAAGTTTCAACTGTATGATACCAATGACAGGAATGATGAAGGCACGTTCAGGGGAGAGGGGTCATGCGGGTCTTGAGCTGTATATACCTTTGTGACGAGTAACCGATGTAAGGGGGATTGGTGTCAGGACTGGGATTTGGATCATGGAGTTTTGGGTAGAAATTCAAGGAAGAAGGGGGGTTTTGGTCTATTCATGCATGGGCTGTTTAGGAGTAGAGAGAGAGGTGGACTAGAGTTGAGCATCTTGAGGCGATTTATCACTGTGTATGTTGCTCATTTGTTTCAACTTGTCCAGCATGTATGGAGTCACAAATTACAAATTAACCTATGATGTATTCATGATGCTAAGGAACTACTAATGAAGTGCGTGTGACAATTGATGGTGCAATTAGTCAATTGTTATGAGGGACTTGATAAGTAACATCATGACCTGATAACCTTAATATCATGTCGGTCTCAGCCCCACCAATGCCATTGGCTTCCCGAACGCGGGATTAAGAGGTCAATTCCAATCTCTGATATTAGGCATTTCTTGACTCAATTTATACATGATATATATCTCCTCCTAGAATTGTTCTATTGACCTTTCAAAAGTCCTATCAAAGGCAACCTCATCATGGTACAAGGCCGAGTGCTCGTCATCGCGGGGTCCGACAGCTCGGGTGGAGCGTAAGTTGATTTCCTCTAGACACTCACTCAAGATGGCATGATACAGCCTCGTTGGAGGCTTTCTCATAGAGTATTCTTCTCAATTGGATTAGTACTGACAGAATAATCATGCAGTGGACTTGAGGCGGACCAAAAAGTCATCGCTGCACATGGCTGCTATGCCATGACGGCCACTACGGCCTTGACTGCGCAGAACACTCAGGGCGTCAAGGGCATTCATCTCATTCCCACCGAGTTTGTTTCTCAGCAGATTGATGCTTGTGTGGAAGATGTTGGTGTTGATGTTGTCAAGACTGGTAAGACGACCAGTGACCTTTAAGTCTATGTATGATAGCTAACACATATTTTAACAGGCATGTTGGCTTCTACAGAAACAATAGAGATGGTCGCAAAGGCTGTTGTCAAGCATAACATTCCATCCCTTGTTGTAGACCCAGTATGTGTTTCCCCATATTCTATACCGGCAATCCCTCATGTTTCTAGGTCATGGTTTCAACTTCTGGTGCAACTCTCCTCCCCAATGAAGCTATCCAGCACCTCTGCAAGCATCTTCTCCCGCACACCACAGTTCTCACACCAAACATTCCCGAGGCCATTCTTATCCTCTCCCAGAATGAACAAGAGGCCCCAAAAATTCGCAGTGTTCAGGACCTCGAGACCGTGGCGAAGCTGATTCAGGCTCTGGGTCCCAAGTGGGTGCTCGTCAAGGGCGGACACTGTCCTATGAATGAGGACTTGGCCGTGGCTGAGACAGAAGAAGAGAGGAAGATTGTTGTGGATGTGCTTGTCGGTGGTGATGGGGAGGTTGTCAGGGTTATGAGTCCGTATCAAGCAAGTTCGAGCACCCATGGTACGGGCTGCTCTCTGGCGTGTAAGTGACACACCGCCTTGGGGAAGCTTCTGAGATGTGCTGACGAGTGAACTAGCGGCCATTGCATCGAACTTGGCCAAGGGACTTGATACGCCCAAGGCTGTTCGATCAGCATGTCGATACATCGAAGCTGCCATTCGCACAGCGCCTGGTCTGGGCAAGGGACATGGTCCCCTGAACCACTTTCACTCGACCTACACTCTTCCTTTTGCACCGTACGTTCTGAATTGATGTTTCTTTATCAGCTACTGACTTGTTAAACAGTGGTTACTTTATCGAATGGCTCCTCGAGCATCCTGATGTCCGTGACGTCTGGAAGGAGTTTGTATACCATCCATTCGTCATGGCCATGGGTGACGGAACCCTCCCTCTCGAATCGTTCAAGGGCTATATTGTTCAAGACTATCTCTACTTGGTTAGCCTCCAACTCATACCAACTGTAACATCGATTTAACCGGTGTTTATAGATTCATTTCTCACGTGCCAACGCCCTCGCCGCTTACAAGGCACAAAACATCGAAGATATATCCAGGGTACGATTTATCGCTTCATCATGAATGCTTAAGCTGACCAACTCCATATAGGCAGCGGAAATCGTTCAACACATCATGCATGAACTGAAGCTCCATACCTCGTACTGCGAGAGCTTTGGCATCTCGATTGACGAGATCCGCGCCACGCCGGAGAAGCAGGGTAAGTCCTCGCAGTTTCACATACTTTCAGTCCAAGTGATGTCCTTACTCAGGTTTCATGTATAGCTTGCACAGCCTACACCCGCTATGTTCTCGATGTCGGCCAGAACGGCGACTGGCTCGGCCTTCAGATGGCCCTCGCCCCATGCCTCCTTGGTTATGGTGCCGCTGCTAAGATGTTGCATGACCATGAGAAGACTGTCCGTGAGGATAACACGTACTGGGCGTGGATCAAGAACTACAATGAGGAGGACTACACCAATGCTGTGAAGCTTGGTTCCGGTAAGTCCTGTCCCGAGTCATTCAACACTTTGACAATTAACTCTATTATAGCCCTGATTGAGAAGTACGTTCAATTTCAATCGCCTTCGCGAATTGAAGAGCTTGTTCAGATCTTCGTCCATAGTCTCAAGGTATGTTCTCCTCATTTCCAATACGGCACTTTTACTAATACCAGCTAGATGGAAATTGGTTTCTGGGAGATGTTCCCTGCTAAGCAGACCTGAGTTCACACACAATGCATCAAAAAGGGAGAGCTAGAAAAGCAATCAATTTATAGACATAGAATGAGTATACACATGATTCCGTATGTTTCCGTATTTATATCGTAAATTCAAACGTTGGTATCTTTCGCCCGGTTTAAGCCATACTCCTTTCAAAGGTGCCCCCATACAAAATGCATTCTTTCTAGAACCAGCCTAGAGCATCTGCACCGGACGCGGTCTCTCGTTGTCCGGCAGCATATATCTGAAGTCTTGCTCGGGAGGAGGAGCCAGAGCAGGAACTGGGGGAGCGTCGCTGTTCTCTTGTTGTCTCTGGGCGCGTCGTAACTGGCCGTTCTGTTGCTTGACCCATGAGTTCACTGAGCGGAAGCGTGGTCGAGGATCAAGAGATGCTACTGTGGATACAGTGTCACGGCGGCCGACGGAAATGTTGGACTTCCAGGTTGGTTGCCGAGAGGGGTCTGGGCGTGAAGGGACGCTTTGGATGGTTTGGGTGCCTGGTGTCACGACGATGTCGAGGTCGCCGAAGCCGGAAGAGATGGATGAGAGTTCACTAACGCCGGTCTGACGGCGAGCAGCATCGTAGGCATATGGTGTCGTAGAAGGGATTTGTCTGTGTTGAGATTTGTATGGCGTGGTGAGGGAGTCCTTAGAATCGTGACGAGTGACGGCCTGAGCCTGAGCAGTGCTCTCAACAAAGGTTGTAGTCGTGGGACTAGGACTGACAGCGTCGATATCGTAGTTTGTCATCTTTGTGTTCCTATCGCCGCCCGAACGATAAACACCGAATGGAAGGCTGGGCACCGTGAGGAAGTTGTCGGATTGCTTGGGCATGATCATTGGTGAAAGGGGACGGCGTGACTTTTCAACAATGGGTGGTGAGTAAGATGGACTTTCGATTGTGTACCAGCCCTTATGGCCAAAGCGCGATCCGAGGAAAGGTACCTTAGAGACGAGGTTTTCGAAACGACTAGGTTTGTCAAAATACATGTCGCCGGTAAAAGCAGACTTCTTTGGTTTTGGTGGTTTGTTCTTCTTTGAGTAAAACTTCCAGATGAGGAATGCTACGCCAAGTAGGAGTAGAAAGCCGCCTTGATATACTGTTAGCAACCTGAAGCTATAATGTGTTGAAAAGGAGCGGAAGCATACCGAATGATCCTACACCCAAGAGGATCTTGTGAACATTGGAGTGTATAACACTATCTCCTCCCTCGACCTTTAACAGAGTTAGCAAAGCCCAAGTCTTGAATGCAACATGACATGTCGTTCAACCCAAAACGACTTCAAAACATGATCAGCAGGTTCAAGGGTCAGACCTACCAAAGGAGCCGATACGCTTCCCTCAGCTGAAGGCGCCTCAACTGATGGAGAATCTGTTGGCGTCGATGCAGGCAATTTGATTTCGATTGGCTTTGCGGTCTTGTCGGCGGTCTTGTCTCCTCCAGTCTTTGCAGGTTCTTCCTCATCCTCACTTTCACTCTCACTTCCACTTTCGTCCTCACTCTCTTCTTCCTTCGGAGCCGGGGTCGCTTTTCCTTGCTCGGCGCCGACAGTTGCGGTCCGTTTGGCATAGGGTTCCCGTAGAATATTGATCATCACCTCTGGCTTTTTGGATGAGACTTGGCCATTCCTTCGTCTAACCCTTGACGGTCGCTTCTTCATAATGTGAACATCATAGTTGTCGCTGTCGTCGGCTGTGGTCCAGTCTGGTAGTGTTCCCCCAAAACCTCTCTTCGCCTGTCTCTGCCATCGAAGGTGGCGAGACTCATCGAAAGGCGCCATTGTGGTGATTGGTTTTCCGTGTAGTGTTGAATTTAAACAAAAGGATTAATGAATCAATGATCTTTTTAACTGTCTTGTCTTGATATGATGCGAATACCCAAGGCGTTGGTTGAATAGTCAGTCAGGGTATCGGAGAATGAACGTCGTAATGATTGGAGTCACTGACTCGGAATCATATAAAAAAGAGTGAGTAATATTCAAACGAAGGTCCAGCCTTGATCAAGAACGAGAGAGAAAAAAGGACAAAGGAAATATGGGCGCTTGGCAGTTTATGGCATGCAAGCAAGAAAATGTGTTTCCGCCGATTAGAAAAGAGGAAAAACGAGAGGGCGAGAGAGGAAGAGGAACGTCTAACGTTAGAGTTGGTCCGTGGCATGAGACATGATCAATGGTTAGTTCTAGTCCATATGATACATTATAAAGACCAGGGTCACTACATGAACTAACCCATACTACGCCGTAGAACTAGAGGGTTCGGGAAGACAGGCCCGGTATCACGAAACCCTTCTCTGCGTCCTCTGCTGCCATCCATCACCAGAACGGTTTTGAAAACGGAACCACGGCAGCGTGTCGTTGACGTGCTAACAAGACTATTGCAGAAATGGCTGCAGGTGTGTTAGCGACGAAGGGGCCTGTTGAGTGACAGGGGTCACACGTCTCAAAATCTAGCTCCTGTTTCAGCCTGTCGCACGAAATTGATCAAGACGGTTATGCAGGGGGGGCTATAGCATGTCATTCTGCTTGTTTCTCATGATTTGGGTTTTCTGTGATAGATTGGTTATTAAAGAAGGGTTCAACAGCCTTTGATTCCTTATGCAGCTGAGTACGACATGATGTGATCTTGATGAGCACTCATACTATCACCAGATGCATTTATTATGTGAAGAACCATCGACAATCAGCCATTCATTCAGTTACCTTGGCTCCACTGCTTCAGCTTCGCCAACCCAAGACTCTTTATGGATCTAATCTGAAGCTCGTTTTGCGTCGAAATTTTCAACGCTTGACAGATTGAGTCTCATGATACGGCTGGGATCGCATTCCGCGCCACTACCTATTCTTCCTCTCCATCAGCCACATTTGGGGCTGCACACACATCAAGTGCCGGTCGAGACAAGACGGTCCGATAGAGTCAAGTGGATGTTTGATGTAAAATCATTTGTGGATTAAATCACCTTGCCATGGACCCTCGGAGGCCTTCCAGAAGGTGGTCATGGAGTGTTTTGTGAAAAAGGAACTGTTTTGCCGTCAAACAGTTCAATAAACATGGAACTGGTCTAGGATAGAAGAAGAAATCTATCACGCGCATCACATCACACGCATATATTCATTAACATGTTCCGGTATCACTAATGAACAAAACGGGCTGTGATCGGACTCACTTGGTGGTTGTCCCCATAGAGGGCTAACAACATCTTGCCCCCTTCACCACATTCTCGAGACACACACATGAAGTTGGAATAGACAGTCTTCAGCTCCGTTGCCGAGAAGGAAAAAAAACCTTAAGAATGCGCTCCAATCAGACATCTCGCCTACAGCCAGTTCCTCATCATCATCAACATCGCGGATCCGCCATGCGCACTTGCGGACATGGACATTCTCTTCTCTCTTTGATTTGAGGCTCCACGATAAGATCCACCCGGTCCAAGGGAGCGCAGCGGCACTAGACAGAAAGAGGGAGTGAGCTCTCTAAGGGTTCGGTTCGGTTCATCACGAGTTATGACAAGAAACGACGTATGTAGGCATCTACAGGTGCGGACGCAAGGTTGAAAAGGCTTGACTGCGGCTCCGACATGAAGTGAACTGTCAGGGATGCACTACAACCCCCCCAACATTTATCTGATTCTGGGGTATAGTACGAGAATCACGTCAAGATCTGGGGATTGCATATTTTTATCTAGACTTCAGATCATGGGGTTGAGATCAAAGTTGACATATCGAGGACTGCTTGTAAGAGACAAACACCAATTTCGCAATGCAAGGTATGTACCGTTCAAGCCATTTGAAGATCAATCGGCAAATAGAAACCGTGAGATTAGACAATTAGTCAAGAGTGCGGGATGAGAGATATACCGCGATAGCTTCTGTCATGAATTGTAATTCAATTACGGCGACAATTCTTCCATTCGTTTGCTGCTCAAGACAACAGAAACACACCCCATTTGGGCAATACCGCGTATCTTGTAAGTTAGTTAAGTGAGAGGCTGTTAGCGATATGTGAATGCGCTAGGAGTTTCCTTAATGAGACCAAATCGCGCATCTTATTTCTTGCCTAAATACAACCGCGCTCTAGTATATTGAATGCTTACACGAGCACTCTAGTTTTTAACCGTCCAGCTACGGACGGTTAATGGCCTCACCGACACACCGCGGTGTCGTCTAATATCGAGAAACCGGGTTTTCACCGAGCAATTACATTCCTATTCCTCAGGGCCGGGATTTTTCCATCCGCAGGCAATTATCGGTTCCAATTGGCAGAATGCAGTAGCATGGATCTCGCAACGTGGACTGCTGGTGAAGGAATCAAAATCGGGGATAAGAAGCAAGAGACTGGATACTGCTGTTCTCGTACGTACTCTAAATACAGAAATAAAGGCAACGGTGTCCGTACACGTAATGTCCATCTATTTCATGACAAGACTGTTGTCACTGGCTAAGGTCTTCAAGGATCGAGAGGTCAGCCAGTCCACAATGGATGCCAATGTCACATTTCTCGTCGAGAGAATGTCGGACGGCCGGAAACGGAGAGACACCGAGATTTTGCAAGTGACCACAAAGATATACTATCCAGACTATGTATGTACAAGATTTCATGAAAGGGTGGTGACGGAATTATGCATGTTTTATTCTAGATTGCAACAAACAGCCATGGAGGAGGATGCCCGCCTCCTTCACCTTAAGCTTCCATCTCACCGGCACTCATCATGATATTAGAAATAGAATCATATACAGGGGGTTGCTCGGTAAGTTAGTGGAGTTTTGCTATTTCATAGACGGGCCGGTCAAAGGCAAAAGAGAGTGACTGAAAATTTTAGGTGTTGGTTGAGCAATCAAGAGCCGCAATTTTTGAACCAAAGCTGCGGATCGGTGTCGAAAGGCCGGTCCGGGTCCATTGGGTTGGGTTAGGGAGGTAGGTTATTTGGAGACGAGAAATGATAAGTGACTATCACAAGCCAAAGGGCTAAACCTAGCTATGAGGCTCTTATCAGCAGGATTCCTAATAATATTAAAAAGAAAGGAAAAAAGAAAAGAAAAGGAGACCATATCTTCAGCTCTGAGGCTTTATCATTTGTCAGTATCCATAGATTCCATCTATTAATTCAACATCATTTGTTGTTCAGTGGGAGTCATCCAGCCCAGCCCTGTAGCTGCCCTGAGGACAGACGGAAACCCACGCCGACCCGCTCCGCACTAAGGAGCCTGAACTTTTTAGTGGAGCATCAACCACAAGCAAGAAATGGAGGACGGGATGTTATCAGGAGCAAAAAAGAAGCCCAACACTCCTAATAGACCAATGCCGTCATCTTTTCTTACACCCTGTCCTGTCCTTGTGTCCGTCCAGCCGATGAGGGTCTCTCTCACACTCACTCACTCTTTGTTAGCTTAATTCCATTGCCTCCAATTATCTACCTACTTACCTAGTTACGTACCGGTCCTAACTAAATTCTCTCGCCCTCCTTCGTGGGTTGTGACTGATTCTCCTTCGACTCACCTCCGTCCGTCACATCTGCTCGCGACGCCCTCATTTGGTCCAGAGACTCTAAGTCCTGCCTCTCCTATTCTTCTCTCCTCCTTTTTCCTCCCCTTTCCCCCTTCAATCGCTCTCAATTGAGCTTCTATTTACCAGATCCTTCCTCCGCAATGGCTTCCTCCGCGCGAGCCATGACGGCCCTCTCCCGGGTCGGCCAGATGGCTCCCAGCAGTCGCATTGCGACTCGCGCCCTCTCTACTATCTCCAAGACCTCCGCTCGACCTTCTATCGCCATGAAGCTCAACAACTCTGGCCGTGTTGCCTTCCGAAGAGCTTACGCTGACGAGGCCCCCAAGCCTAAGCGCAAGCCTGGCAAGATTCGACGAACCCTCCGATGGACATGGAGATTCACATACCTCTCTCTCGGTGCTCTCGTCGGTTACACATGTTACGTTATCTACGACGATCGCCATCCTCAAGAACAGTTTCAGCCTGACCCTTCCAAGAAGACTCTGGTCGTTTTGGGTGAGTAAACCGCCGCGCATAGCTAGGAGCTCCCTCCTATATATCATACCAAGTTACTGATACAACGTCCTTCTTTAGGATCCGGCTGGGGATCTGTTGGTCTCATCAAGAACCTCGACACCGAGAACTACAACGTCATCGTCGTCTCCCCTCGCAATTACTTCCTCTTCACTCCCCTCCTGCCTTCATGCACAACGGGTCTTATTGAGCACCGCTCTATTATGGAGCCTGTTCGCGCCATCCTCCGCCACAAGAAGGGTGCTGTCAAGTACTACGAAGCTGAGGCTTCCTCCGTTGACCCTGATCGCAAGGTTGTCAAGATCAAGGACAACACCGACGGCAAGGGTCCTCACTCCCAGACCGAGATCCCCTATGACATGCTCGTCATTGGTGTCGGTGCTGAGAATGCTACTTTTGGTATTCCCGGTGTCCGCGAGAACAGCTGCTTCCTCAAGGAGATTGGCGACGCCCAGCTGATCCGCAAGAAGATCATGGACTGTGTCGAGCGCGCTTCTTTCAAGGGTCAGTCCGACCAGGAGATCGACCGTCTCATGAACATGGTCGTTGTTGGTGGTGGTCCCACCGGTGTCGAGTTCGCTGGAGAGCTCCGTGATTTCTTCGAGGACGACATCAAGAAGCTGATTCCCGAGATCAGCCACCGCTTCAAGGTTACCCTTATCGAGGCCCTTCCTAACGTTCTCCCCTCTTTCTCCAAGCAGCTCATTGAGTACACCGAGAACACTCTGCGCGAGGAGAACATTGACATCAAGCTCAAGACAATGGTCAAGAGAGTGACAGAGGACTTTGTTGAGGCTGAGTGTGCTGGTCCCGATGGAACCAAGCAAACGCTCCGTATCCCCTACGGTTTGCTTGTCTGGGCCACCGGAAACTCTATCCGTCCCATCGTCCGGGACCTTATGGGCAAGGTTCCCGCCCAGAGGGATTCTCGTCGTGGTCTTGCCGTCAACGAGTACCTCGTTGTCCAAGGCACCCGCGATATCTGGGCTGTCGGTGACTGCGCCGTTGCTGGCTACGCCCCTACCGCTCAGGTCGCCTCCCAGGAGGGTTCTTTCCTGGCCCGTCTGTTCAACAACATGGCCAAGACTGACTCTCAAGAGGCCCGCATCAAGGAGCTTAGCAGCAGCTTGAACCTTAAGCAGGGTAACTCCGCCGAGATCGCCGCTGAGATTGAGAGCCTTGAGAAGCAGCTCCGCCGAATCAAGGACGTCAAGCCTTTCCGATACTCCCACCAGGGTAGCTTGGCCTACATTGGTAGCGAGAAGGCTGTCGCTGATGTTCCTTGGTTCAACGGTAACATTGCCAGCGGTGGTGGCCTGACCTACCTGTTCTGGCGAAGTGCTTACCTCTCCATGTGCTTCAGCAGTAAGTTTATTGTAAAATCTGTCCTATTTGTAACAGTCGAGCTAACTGGCATTCTCTAGCCCGAAACCGTGTGCTGGTCGCCGTTGACTGGCTCAAGTCCAAGACCTTTGGCCGTGACGTCTCTCGCGAATAAACCTTCGATCAAACAAAACCTTTTACGCAACAAGGTTCGATACCCTGATATGAGCTGCTACAGCCGTGGATTTGATAATGTCCACAGACTGCAGCTTACGACGATCTGTTCTTGGGAGGGTGTACTTGGAGCTTTTGTGCATAGGTCTATGAAGCCAAACTGGGCCGGACTAATAGATGTCTAATTAGAATCGGGCTTGGGATGGGATGCTTCATTTTTGTAAACCTCACGTTAGTCTTTCTCTTCTTTTTTTGTTTTGTAATTTTTTCTTTGTTCACGGATATAGATGGGAGAGGCAGGCCCCTTGTATGACATAGCTAGAGTGTGCAGAAAAGCGAAAAGCAGGGAGACTTGTGGAGGGTGGGTTAAAACGAATAAACAAAACCTGATATCGTGAACAACCCTCTCGAAGCTCATGTGTATGTTAAGCATATCACTTCACCTCTGACAGGCAGTCAACTTAGTAACTACTGGTTCGTGCATTGACTTTTCACATGATAAGCATGTACCACATGCAATTTACATGCCCTGTCTGGTCTGGCCTAGTCATCTTCATGTGGATATCAAATCTAACTTAGCATCTCCAAAAAGTGCCGGTCATAAATCGGGAGTCCGGCTTTCACGAATTCGTGCGGGGCAGAAGCTCCCCGCGTCAAAGCCGATATCCGGAGCATCCAGCCGTCAAGGAACGTAAACGTGGGGAAGAGAACTACTAACACATTGATTATACCCAAGGTAGGTAATATCTTACACGATAACTTAGCCATGGGTGACTCGTCCAATCTTTCCGGCCGAGACCGCGCCGTTGAGCTGGACTCCATCGATGCTCTGAGACATACTCGTGACGAGTTCAACATCCCCTCCAAGGCTGATGTAGCACGGAAGACTCTCTCTTCCAATGACAGCACGGGTAAGTTTGTGATCCTACGGCCTGGCGTTCCTTTCTCTCGTACTAACTCCTCTAGGCGCCAATGACCCAGCTATATACCTTGTAGGCAACTCCCTCGGCCTTCAGCCCAAGCGTACAGCGGAGCGCATCCAGCAATACCTCGCGACATGGCGCACACAGGGTGTACAGGGCCATTTCAAGCCTCTTGACGACTCTCCTCTACCAACATGGCTAGATGTCGATGCTCGCGCGGCCGAGATGATTGCACCCATCGTGGGCGGCAAGGTCAGCGAAGTGGCTGTTATGCAGACACTCACGGCGAATCTACACTTTTTGATGGCGGCATTCTATAAACCGGATATCAAGGGGCGACACAAGATCATTCTTGAAAGCAGGGCGTTCCCGAGTGACCATGTTAGTAACTAAATCCAGTGCTAGATGTGATGTGCTAAATACGAGATAGTATGCTGTCGAGACACAAATCCGTCATCATGGGCTTCGTCCTGAGGACTCAATGGTTACCCTCGATCCCCCCAATAACGAGGACATCCTGCATAACGAATACATCGAGTCCGTTATCGAGCAGCACGGTTCTACGACTGCCGTACTCTTGCTTCCCGGTATCCAATACTACTCGGGTCAACTCCTCGACATCCCACACCTGACTGCCTTTGCTCGCGAGCGTGGCATATTCGTTATCTGGGATCTCGCTCACGCGGCAGGCAACGTACCTCTCTCGTTGCACGACTGGGACGTCGACGCTGCTGCTTGGTGCACCTACAAGTATATCAACGGCGGACCGGGCTGTATCGGCGGCCTGTTTGTTCACGAACGTCACGCACAGGTTGGAGACGATGGATCGCATAACGTGAGACTTGCCGGCTGGTGGGGAAACGACAAGAAACACCGCTTCGCCATGAAACCCGGTTTCATACCCGTCCCCGGCGCAGCAGGATTCCAGCTCAGCAACCCTTCTGTCCTCGACATAACCTCTCTGTGTGCCTCCCTCGAAATCTTCCAACTCGTCGGCGGCATGGCTCCTCTGCGCGCCAAGAGCATGAAACTAACAGCCTACCTCATCTCTGAACTGCAAAAGCTGCCAAAGGACATGAGCGCACACTGGAAGATCATCACGCCCAGTGAGCAGGAGCGTCGCGGGGCGCAGGTGAGTATTCTTCTTGCCGACGGGTTGCTCGATGAGGTTATGGCTGGCTTGGAGAGGAGGGGTGTTTTGGTTGACGATCGCAGACCGAATGTTATCAGAGTTGCCCCCGCACCATTGTACAATACTTTCTTGGACTGCTGGGAGTTTGCAGGGGCGTTCAGGGGTGCTTTAGAGCAGGCGTTGGATGCGAGGCGGTAAAGGAGTAGGTGGATGAGAACAGAGTAGATAGAATACCAAGAGTTTTAGATCCGCATATCTTATGTGCTCGCCATATTGCGACCAGCTTCTTTTTGCGCCCTTGGCATTTTTCAATATCAAACCTGAGATTCATATGCACAAAGCAAGTAAATGTTTAGGCTTGTTGCGTACGTATTTCACTTGAATTTGAGGCTGGCTGATCATCCGTGCACTGGAGAATGTTGTCGTGTTGTTTTTATGCATTGTGCAGTTTATGTAGAGATGATGCAGATGCAGCCTCACTTATTTACCTACTGTAGATTTATATGACACTCTATTGAGTTGCGTCCTTTCTAACTTGATAGAACAGACCAAGGAAAGGAAAGAAAACCGAGAATAGAATCTAGAAGCCTACAATATGTAAGTATAAAGTTATCTTGAAACGAAAATTCTGAAGCTTGTATAGGGTAACCTCACTATAAAAGTTCCTGACTGGGCAAGTGGAGGTGGCGGTTTCCAAGGGTTCTTTTTAGTGGATCAGATCTAACCAATCAGCCACTAGTACATGTGGATCCACGAGGCGGACTTACCGCAATCAAAGGCTAGCGGCGAAGAAAGAAAGAAAAAAAAAATTACATGCCTGGTCAGCGCGTCGAGTCTGTTCTCTTAAAACTTCACCCTCCACCATTCATCTCTCCCTTTCCCTTCCATCATCTCATCCCTCGGGCGCGCAATCCTTCACCATCAAAAGAAGGCAGAATCTCGTCACTACGAGATAATACAGCGTCTCCCACGTCTCTCTTTATTTCATCTACTCCCTTTTCCCCCTTCCTAGACGGGTCTTTTCACACGGCTCCGTCTATCCTTCTCTACCTGAAATAATGTCTGGCTACGAAGGCGGATACAGCGGCGGTGGTGGCCGCGGAGGAGGTGGCTACGGCGGCGGTGGTTATGGCCGTGATCGTGGTGATCGTGGTGGTGACCGCAATGGTTATGGCGGTGGTGGTGGTGGTGGCTACGGAGGGTGAGTCGATTTTGCTTGTGGTTTGGGCGCAGATTTGGTGGTTTCAGCCTAGAGACGCGGCCGTCCGTCCCCAACGGCAACGCGCTCAACCATCAACTCTCGCGTTTCATTACCGCCTTATCATCACATTTGCTAACATGCGACACAGCCGAAGCAACGGATACGGTAACGGAAATGGCTACGGCGGCGGCGGTGGTGGTTTCGGAGGTGGTGGTTACGGAGGAGGTGCCGGCGGTGACCGCATGGGCGCTCTCGGCGCTGGCCTCAAGAACCAGGAGTGGGGTACGTGTTTTGATCCTCAGTTTGTTTGTTTTGTTTTCTTTTACTAACGCTTTTCCAGATGTCAGCGCCCTCCCCAAGTTCGAGAAGGACTTCTACAAGGAGCATCCCGATGTCGCAAACCGATCTGACGCTGATGTGGAGGCTTTCCGCCGCAAGCACCAGATGACCATCGCTGGCAAGGATGTCCCCAAGCCCGTCGAGACCTTCGACGAGGCTGGTTTCCCCCGATATGTCATGGACGAGGTCAAGGCTCAGGGTTTCCCTGCTCCTACCGCCATTCAATCCCAGGGTTGGCCTATGGCTCTCACCGGTCGTGATGTCGTTGGTATTGCCGAGACAGGCTCCGGAAAGACTCTTACGTACTGTCTTCCTTCTATCGTCCACATCAACGCCCAGCCCCTCCTCGCTCCCGGCGACGGCCCCATCGTTCTTGTCCTCGCTCCTACTCGTGAGCTTGCTGTCCAGATTCAGGAGGAGATGAAGAAGTTCGGTCGATCTTCTCGCATCCGAAACACCTGTGTCTATGGTGGTGTCCCCAAGGGTCCTCAAATTCGTGATCTCTCCCGAGGTGTTGAGGTCTGCATTGCCACCCCTGGTCGTTTGATCGACATGCTCGAGGCCGGTAAGACCAACCTGCGCCGTGTCACCTACCTCGTCCTCGACGAGGCTGATCGCATGTTGGATATGGGTTTCGAGCCCCAGATTCGCAAGATCATCGGCCAGATTCGACCCGACCGACAGACTCTCATGTGGTCCGCCACATGGCCCAAGGAGGTTCGCGCTCTGGCATCCGACTTCCTCCAGGACTTCATTCAGGTCAACATTGGTTCCATGGAGCTCGCTGCCAACCACCGTATCACACAGATCGTCGAGGTTGTTACAGACATGGAGAAGCGTGACCGCATGATCAAGCATCTTGAGAAGGTCATGGAGAACAAGGAGAACAAGATCCTCATCTTCGTTGGTACAAAGCGAATTGCTGACGAGATCACTCGATTCCTCCGCCAAGACGGATGGCCCGCCCTTTGTGAGTATCACCCACCCCGCTTCAAGATTACAAGACAGTTGCTAACATCTTTCAGCCATTCACGGTGACAAGCA
The DNA here is from genome assembly GCA_013623715.1 of Fusarium verrucosum. Lineage (NCBI taxonomy): Eukaryota > Fungi > Ascomycota > Sordariomycetes > Hypocreales > Nectriaceae > Fusarium > Fusarium verrucosum. The sequence continues at coordinate 18,901 of JABFFJ010000480.1, read as the reverse complement.
ACAGAACGAGCGTGATTGGGTTCTCGACCAGTTCAAGACTGGAAAGTCTCCCATCATGGTGGCTACCGACGTGGCCTCGCGTGGTATCGGTATGTATCATCACCCCCTCCCCCCATGGCAACTTCCAGCAGCAACACTTGCTGTACTTTACTCTCGTGTTTAGGGGCTTTCTTGACTGTGCGAATCTGCCTGATAATTATCGTGTCCAATTGGTTCTCAACCAACGGGGTCTTGATCCGTTGTGTAGCCTTCACTTTGCTATACTCACGTGTTTTCACTCTTGTACCGTTCTTACTTCCGTGGTACGAGTGTGGAGTTGGCATATTGTTGCCTTTGATCAAGCTGCTGGCCAAGGTTTTCTTGTTTCCAGGACCCAGTGACCCGCATACTCCAGGATGGCATTTTGACGCACTTTCTATTGCCCCATCTCCGCCAGGAGTGAAGTACTGATGGCTTGCCAATATGCTTAGCTATTCACCTTCATCTTCCGTGCTGGAACGTTGCTATACAAACCCCTGCTTCGCCTGCTAACCATTCTTGCTAAAGATGTGCGCAACATCACTCATGTGTTGAACTACGACTACCCCAACAACTCGGAGGACTACATTCACCGAATTGGTCGTACCGGCCGTGCCGGTGCCAATGGTACAGCCATTACCCTCTTCACCACTGATAGTGAATATTCCCCAACCGCCTCGTTGATGGCCATGACATGCTAACAACTTTCCTAGACCAGAAGCAGGCCCGTGATCTTGTCAATGTTCTCCAGGAGGCCAAGCAGCAGATTGATCCTCGTCTCGCTGAGATGACTCGATATGGCGGCGGTGGAGGTCGCGGCTACGGTGGATGGGGACGTGGCCGTGGCGGTGGTAGAGGTGGGTATCGCAGACGCTGAAGCAGCAAGATGCCTATCGAGCTGACTCGACCTCCAGCCAACGCTAACAACATGCCCATCGGCAACCGCAACCGTCGATGGTGAGGTGATCCTCCATCTCGGGGTCGTTTTGGACCCTTCTCGTGATACGGATCAGTCAGCCTCGCATTTCGGATCATCGGATTCTTAAAAGTACATGACACCCAAGGCGTTCGTTTGTTGTTAGAGGATAGGTGGCTCGATTAGACTTGACTCGTCATTTGTGAGTCTGGATTTATGGTTTGATTGCGGACCGGTTTGGTCACGCACACTGGCATTTTCTTGCTTTTACATGGTATTCGAAATAATGGCTTTAGATTGGGATGACGATATCGCGCCGAGTAGTATGGGAAACACTCTGCCGATGGAGGTTGGGCAAAATATCCTTTACTGGAGGCCTCGCGTTTAGGAGGTCCATGACAATCCTGATATGAGTTGAGCTGCCATGTTCCATAGACTATTGTAGTTCATTCAAATAACACAGCTCGCTCAACAACATTTGCCTACTTGAATCGAAACAGTCTTGTCGTTAATCCATCCGTACGTGTTAGGTCGCGGGCGTGATGACTTGTTGAATCGTTTTGTTCCATGTACCATCACTCATCCGCGGAATGTTTGTGTCACGTCTATCTACCCTTACATAGTTCCCTTGTCTTGCAGTCTGTTTTGATCGTTCTTTGCCCAATGGCCGTTCCTCTCCCTCTTTTGTTGATGTCTTGCCTTTTCACCGGTTTCGTAGTAGAAATCCTATGCATTACTGCCAGTTCACGTTGTCACCAACGCGATGGTTTGGTGGTCAGCATGTACAGATCACCAGGACTGCCGGCTTCCATGGACGTTTATTGAGACATTCACCGCGTCTATCATGCCCAGCAGATTGTGTGTATTCTCGTAGTGTTCCAGTGTCACGTCCTTTAGAGGACAACGAGATCTTCTTGCGGGTTTGCTTGTCCTCGGCTCATTCTGGTATTCTGTTCCCCTGGATCAGTCATGTTTGAGGCGAAGTCTTGCCGGTCGACAAGAGGGAACACGGTATCTTCTCTTCGGATTGGCCATCTTCCGAACTCCTCAAACGACTTGTGCTAATCTAACATGTCGTCAAGCATTTTACGATGATCAAAGAGCTCCCATACGTCCTAAAGACAACCTCGTCGGCACAGTGACGAGTGGCCTTGGAGTCCAGAACACCCGGATTTCCTCTCCGATGTGCCTTGACTTGGTCATATTCATCCTGTCATGTTCGAGCTTCTTTACGACCTTTCCCCCGTTACTCTCGGTACATAGGTGGCATGTTATTCACGTCCTCGCTGCCATCGGATCAAGCCTTGACTCGTAGCACGAGGAAACTGAGCCCATTCTTCTATGATTAACTTCATATGAGCGGATATTGTTTGTTGCCAAGAGTGTGCTTAAGATACCGAGTCAAGAATCATGTCAGTTCGTGTCATGCAGTCTCTTCAGACACAGGTGCCGAGCTGGCCAGCCAGTCAACTCGGGAATCAGTATTTTATACCAGCTCTTCTGTCCTCTTGGCAGGAGGAAAATTTGAGGATAGGTGGTTTTATTTCAAGACCTTGGTATTGGAAGTGTATGTGACTATCCTCGGTAACCGATTCATCAGCTGTAGGTCGTCTTTTGTCTGGTTTCGACCATGTTTGCGCTTCTATGCGGTTAGATAGTGACATGAAGACTTCCTGGACCTGAGTCGTGGCACCATACGACAAAACTAGCGTGTGTCTGATCAACATAATCCCAGACCCTGAAGCGTTTGACTTTGGTGGCTCAGTGTCAGTGCCGTGGTTTAGAATACTCGTTGGGACGATGGAACAACCACTCGGTGTAGTGATACTGTTGGCTACTGGTTTCTGTTTGAAACCTCACCATTTGAGTTTATCTCTGCGTCTTCTGACTGTCGGTTCAGAAGAAACTTACTGCCTGGTAATCCCTGAGCCATTGTTCCTTAGAGTGTTGCATCAGTCCGGCCGCTCAAAGGCCAACTACCGACTCTGATAAGTCGGCATTGAGTTATTCCCCATAACATTGTAACTCTAGTCATACTTCTTTCGGGGACTCTAAAACTTCTCGATGTTCGCGTCCGGGAATGGCTTATCACCACGGCATCCACCCGCGTAGTGTCGAATCCGCGCCACGTTGAATGCCGTGAACATCAAGTTAGTGGTGAACACGGCTCGTTATGTGCTCGGAGTGAAATAACCGGACTGTCCTAGCAAATGCATGGGGAAACTCTTAAACTGAATAGGTTCAAATGCTTAGAGTGCCTGTTGAGACTATCCTTCTCAATATCAATAGCCGTTTGTGATCCGCCCATGGCGCTAGATGCAGATGCTACATCAAGGAATAGTATTTTGTCGATCATTATCAAACACATGCAAGATGTGCCGTTTCTTCTATGTCGATACTTGTCGTGATACCTGTATGCATACAATATTTATACCTAGCCCAGTGTGTTTCTCCTGGTCAAGTCGACACAACCGCGACATATCAAAATCTCCAGAGCAGCACTGGCTGTATGAAGTACTACATCTCAATGTAGACACCGGAACCAGATCAGGAGCAAATATCATAGTAAAGCATCAGGTATCTAGCTTGTCATGACACGACACGGCCAAGGGGTATCAGATCCGCAAACTGCTTAACCAGCGATGATGAGATTGAAAATATTTCATCAACATGTCGACTACAGGGTAGAGAATGAACTGTAATCATTGAGATCGGCGAATATAGACCCGCCTCGCCCCTAGCCAAGAGTTGGGTGTTGCTCAGGTTGGATATCAACGCTGATGTGACCATTGAGTCAATGCAAATATCGATTGAAATTTGCCTGTGACGCACATGGAATTCTGAGCTTGAATGACATTGTTCTGATACACAAGACGGCAACAATAGCAGCATCTGGTATAGTGTGTCGGCGCGACATGGCTGACTCGGTCTGTTTGCGCCCCGTCGTGTCGTGTCGTGTCATGGCTGACCAAGACGAGACAAGACGGTTGCCCCGATTTTTGATGGGAGGGCGCCCTAAACCTTTGCAAAGTTCCAGAACAGCCCAAGATGAGTTCTTCTCTTTCCATTGACTCTCAGGCACTCCGCCAAGTTTCGGATCCATTCTCCCAACTCGACCATGTTGCCCGAAATCATTTGAGGATGCCAGCCTCTCGGGCAGTGAAGATGGACCATATTTGCCATAATGGGGACATTAGGTTGGGCACAATTTGTCGCCGGAAATACTCGGAGGCTGGATCAAACGCACGTACGGAGGAAACCCAACGTCTCCCATGGAAAGAGTAAAAAGCAGATGGAAATGTTCGTCAACCACATTATCCATACCCCCCAAGAAAAAAAGGCGAAGGTCTGGAGGAGAGGCTGTTCAGTTTCCACCACCTGCAGGGATAGAAAGAAACAGCCGCCACGGCTGGGTGACTGACAGGGTGCAGGAGGGGCACAAAACCGAAGGCTGACTGAATACGGAGTAGAACTTGTGTGGATCGGCCAAGGGGCAGAGACAGAGACAGGGAGAAACCGTGAGAGTGAGTCCAAGTGCCTCACCCGTCGATGTACCCCAGGAATGAAGGCAAGAGCTTGACTCCGGCGTGGCTCCGGGACCAATACCATTCATAGTCCAGAGCACTCACTCCGCATGGCGTGCGTGTCATTTTCCGGATGCTTGGTGCTCGATATTGACTGACAATGCTTCGGCCGGCTGGCCCCCTGTGTCTATCCCTCGGTCCCTGTCCGTCCGTCCAAGCTTTCTCCAGACGCGATGGGACTGATGATGATTCTAGCTAAAGATTCAGCCCGGACCGCTGAGCAATCAGTGTCCATATTGCGTCGTCGGTCGTGTCGTACTCGCTCAACTCATCCGTATGCCTGTTCAGGTATGTATGTATGTACATACAAAATCAGCAACATGTATATGTAATCTCGTCACTTTTCGTTTGATGTTCAAGATTGTGACATATGACAATTCCTCTTTGTCGCCTGCCGCGGCGAGCCCCAGCCCAGACCGAAACGCATCTGTCGGTGTGTTTGCCTGTCATTATGCTGTGTGTGTTTAACGCATACGACTTCCCCTTTCTGCCCAGGGTTCCGCTGACAATCATCGACCCATGGAGTGAAGCCCCTCCCTCTTTTGACAATCCCCAGAAAGCCCTGCTTCAACACACAGTCATGGGAATCTCCTTGGATGTCACTGTCAATAACGCCAATATCCGCCCCCCCGTCCAAAATCTTAGTCTTGCACCCTCATGCTGCACCAAACTTTCCTGACTCAACAGGGATACCATTGCTGTGTCATTATGCAAAGATCCATAAATGTGTATTTTTTTTTTCTTTCTTTCTTTCTTTCTTTAAATGCATAGTAGATTGGGCGCTTGATGATGATGCAACACAGCCCGCGCCCAACAGGGCGGGAAACCAGTCAACTGCCAAGTCCCATATGAGCCGCGATAGCCAGGGCAACTTTGCCTGGCCCTGCCGATGAGGACCGTCACGGGGACGCTAGAGGGGAAACCTCCAGGTCTCCCTGCTATGATAGGGATCACACCCTGTACAGAGCCCCCAGGGTGACAGAAGAAAAGGCTGTCTCGCCACCAATTTCCTAAGCAATACTGTCCATTTCTTCTGTCACCCCCCCAAGAAAGCCTCATGTTGTTGGGACTGGACACGGTACGATAGGTATTTGCTCAGTGGATACTACCCTCTCAACATTGAATCTTTCCGAGCGCAATATTCCACGCATGCAAGGACTGGCTGACAGGCAGAAATGCTATGCTGAAAACGCGCGATTCAGCACAGTTTGATGATTACGTCGGTGGCGTCCAGAGTTACCGGATGGATGCTGCCGACGGCATCGTCTTTTCTCCCACTGAGTCTCATTTCACTCTCCTGGAATATGTAATCCTCAAACATCGGATAACGCAGCGAACCGGACCCGAACTCTGGTGGTGTCTGGTCCTGACATTGTTCTTTGATAGCAAACAAGGAGGCTGGGATAGGCTCAGCCTAGCCCGTGTCATGCCCTGTCATCTAGGTAGGCCGGCCCATATGGTACATCAACAATCAGACGCGGCTGGGTCATGACAGCTTGTCAGCCTTGAGCTTAGAGCGTTGTATCAGGAAACAACCTCAGCCGCGTGCGTGGCTGGGCATCTTCTGCACCATATTAGTAGGCGCACTGAGGCTATCAGAGCCAACCCATCATGGTTAAGAACGAAACGATGCTCCAGGAACGTGGCCAAGACATCACCGTAGGGGCATTTTGCGTATTCAGCCTCGATGGCGAGTTCCAGTCTTCCAGAGCGAAGCTCATCCGTGACGTTTATTAGCAACGCATCCGTCCGTGTTTCATGATGTTAAGCCACAACTATGGCTCATTGCCAAAAGGAGAATTTGACGCGTGAAATTCGAGTCAGCTCAAGGCTCAGGCTCGGTGCCGAATGTCATGGCAGAAATAACGTGATAATAGCTTTGCTGCTCATGCCGGCCGCTGCCGGATCTAAGAGACTATTGAATGTCAGAATAACTGGATGCAGAACATCTCTCCAAAGCAACAGACCTTGATAGTGGAGGTCAGTCACCCTGAATCGCAGCAGCCAGCCCCCATGTGTGTGCGAGCACGCTAGGGCAATTCACAAAGTCCACTTGTGCACCACGCCTATTTCGATGCGCTAATGAGCTGAATCGAATGGCTCTATGTCCACCGTTCTGCAGATCGCTAGCGCCGCTCAGCCCACCAAGATCTGAGTGTCGTCGCGCGGTGTGGTGGGCCCTAATCAATCATCCAGAAGAAGTGAGATTGGCCTGTAGATCAAGAAGGTGACTGGTCACCTGCGATAGGTTGGTACTTTTCTTATGTACCATCGGCGAACAGTCGTGAAGGCCGAGACGGCCTTTAAACAAAGTTAACCGGTGCTGTCTGTTCCGCTCCCCAATTTTGTTTGATGTTGCACATGACAAGACGCCGGCGTGCGGGAGATTCCCAGGACCACGGGAAGCTGAGGTCGTCCGGCTTCTGACTAGCCCACGGTTACTGGGAATCAAAGACACCGTCAACGTAGACTAGGAAGACTGCCGTCAATCGTCACACTTGATGGCTTGCCGTAGCCTCACACGTTCCTGGCTGGATATGCAAGTGACATCCACCGACTCATGAGTCCTGGACGGTTAAAGATCTGCTCGGCCACTGGGAACTAAGGTCGTCGAAACAGCGCTAATTACTGGCTGTTGGAGAGGTCTCACTGTATGTAGGTGTCTTTTTCGCCCTTTGAATCAAGAGTGGATAAATCCCGGCTGGCTATGTTTCCGAGATATCGGTATCTGTGCGCGATACAGTGCAAACGTCCAATCCGTGAATATCGGCGATTGGATGACTTTCTGTGGCCAGAGGATAAAACCTGAGAGTTTATGCATAACAGAGGTGGTTATCTTGAACTAGGTTGTCGTAGTATTGTTAGCGAACAGTCCAGGAGAATTAAGCAACTGGTGCTGTGGCCCTTGTCAAATATTTAGCACATCTGATTAGATGTATCTGCATCTGGAAGGGTGATAATTATGCCATCTGAGAATATTCCTTGTAGGCGTGTAGTGAGTTGTCAGAGACGTCATGTTAGGCCCACACAAGCGCCGATATCAATTGTCGTGATAGTCTGTAAGATTGTCCCTTGATGAACAGGAGCCTCCGATTTGTGTGGATTGCTTCTGGGATCCTCTTACTCGCTCAAAATGTTCCCCGTCGATACTCATCAATTGTTGGGCTGGTTCAGCCAGTTTGTCTTTGGATTGACACAAACTCATCTTCCACCAGATTGACTTCAGGGCTAGTGGGGACACCCAACCCGGCAATCCGTCCGTTGCTATGCACACGCCCGTGATTGGAGATTTGGAATACGGTTCAGCCCATTTCTAGGTTTCCCAGTGGGCTGGTATTGTCGTTATGTGCGCCTCAGGACTCGTTGCGAGAGCTGGTGCTCTGTAGAAATCTTCAAGCTCGATCTTCGATTGTAGCTGTTGTTGCTGCGATGGTGGAAACGGGGCAGGGCAATCGGCAGGGGTGCTCACCGCCTGGATACCGTGCGTGTTTCCAAGAAATACAAGCGCAGATGTGGGCCGTAACTGAAGAGCGATGAGCGTTGAGTATCATTCTTGGCTGTCTGCGTAAGGTACGGAGCAACCCTGACATGCTGTAGGTCTAGACAACTGCTCCCCTGCAGAACTCGCAAAGTGTGCATCGATGTGGTCCTCTGTCGAGTTTGTGCGGACCCATGTCCAAAATAATGTCGCAAAAGAAATCAAGCATGCTTGCTTTATCATATTTGTCTGCAGACTCCTCGCCCTGCGTAACAATTGGACGTTCGGATGAATGCATCGAAGGCGGTCAGGACGGGAGGGGTTGCATTCACCAAACATCAAAACGGGGAGATGAATGTGATCTGGACTCCACACGAAATCATGCTTCTTGCTGGTACATACAGACAAACCAGCTTCATTGCTTCATGCCGGCAGTCAGTTGTAGACCAGCAAATACGGGTACGTTCAGTTCCCCGCAACTTGGGAAGAGCACTAGCACTCAAGCTGCCCTAATCAAATGAGTGCTGAGAGGAGGATTGGCTTGCCGACAGAGACGCGGTAGCAGAGACGAGTCAGGGCTGAGGGAACAAATCAGTCGCTGCATGACAGGGGAGCTAGGCGCACCTGGGTTGCCCTCCAAGTGCGGGCGCGTGAACTGACGCCCAAGTGACCCAACCGCACCATCGGTGTTGTCTAGTCCCCCACAGGTCGATCTCAGACGCGATGATTTGATAAGACATGGAATAGGTGCTCCTTGACCCGACTATCTCTCAATTCAATCCCTCGGAACTTGGGCAAGGTCTTAAATGAAGGGAAGAGAAGATCAGACGAGATTGGAAAGCAGCCTGGTCCATGAGCTCAGGTCCATGCACGTATGCCAAGAAGGAAATGAGAAGCTGTTCCGCCCGCATATCAGGTGCACGGACGAATTTGCTGAGGTTTGACGTCGGTCATGAAGGTGTGGGCACTCTCTGACACAGTGCTTTAGAGCAATCCACGACGACCCTCAACGTTGCAAATCTGGCCCCCAATAAAAACGCCGACCAACGGCGGTGGGACGACTCTCCTCTACCTGATGTCGCGGAGGAGCTATTATTCGTGCAGTTGCACAGGGGCCCAGCCACCTAACCACAAGAGCTAGAATCGGCATGGGTTGCGCATCAGTGGATACTCCACGTGAGCATCAGTTGAGACTGTCTTGCAGGTTCAGAGGAAACACAGAACCAAGGTAGCCAAGTCAACACGTGGAGCCTTGTTGAATGTTTTTATTCGATTTGTGCGACAGCAATGGTGTCATTGCGGTCCATAACAGCGGCAGGACGAGCTCGTGTGTGTAGACGAGCTCGGGTCGGATGATTTGGATATCGACAAGATGTATTCGTAGCTTTTGATAAAGAAAAGGCACTGGCCAACGATATAGCTTCATCAAAGCTACCCTGTTCGACTGGCGACGACGGGGGGCTTGTGGCCCAGTCGCTTGGTAGGGCGATTATCGACTTCCATTGGCCCAATGACCGAAGAGTCCGCATATGTGTTGTCAGACACCGTATTGATGCATCGTGGCGTGGTGCGGCAGAAACGACAATCCTGATGCTGCTGTTGATGCGGAGTCGTTGGGCTTTGAGTCGTATTGGCTGGCATTGGCTCCCTGTAACTTGAAGTTTTGCTCTGAGCGCATTGACGAACAGGTTAGCTGAAGTGCCTGGCTAATGAAGTAAGGTAATCCACTAATTACTGTAGGGAGGCGCCAGCGAGCTAGGCCAACTGTGCCTCTTTGGGGCATTTAGGCCCTCTCTAGTTCATCCCAGATGTTCGGGTCGCTTAGGATCTTGTTTAACTAGACCCTGAAGTTTCCAGGACAGATCATTCGACTAGAAAGTGTCAAACGTGCCAGGATGCTGGAAACGTGTGGTTAGATCACCTACCTATAACTGGAGAAGCCAAGAAGCGGCTCATGGTTGCAATACTGTGCAAGGCTGTCAATGAAAGAAAACAAACAAACTGGCAATTGACGAGGCTGAAATGAAGTATGCGTTTTCGGTTCGTCAAAACTGACAGTATTTTTGTAGGGATTGAATGTTGAATGAGTTAGTTGAGCGAGGTAGAGACTAGAGGGGAGAGTGCCTCTGAAAAGAAGACATCCAGGACTTCCCCACTTTTGATTTCCATAGAGTCGCCAAGTGGGTGTTCCTTCCATGTTCTGAATATCGGCCATTCATTCAAGCGAAAAGTAATCCAAAGATCGCAAGGGAATCTATAATTCCCCGGATCTTAATCTGTTGCCCAATCAAATATCGTCATGATAAGGGTTGTTATCGGTAGGTAGCTTTGATAGGAAGATCGGGAAGAGAGCTCATGTTTTCTATCTTGGTGCATAATTTTGATGCAATCAGATCAAGGTCTTTTGGCCAGTATAAGTAGTTTCATCAGAAAATTCAGATATATACTATTGAAATTTCTGATATTTATAGTCTTTTAAATACTAACTTATATGGAAACTTGGACTAGATCTCATCTCTATGTTACTAGCATGTGAGGTACTAATAGATGATAAAAGTACCTTAGTACTCACAAATCTCACAAACCCTAGGTAGGTACCTTTACATGATTTGAGTTACACTAGATAGTAAAGAACCAAGAGAGGTCGGGGGAGAAGAAAAGGCAGATGACTGAAAAGATATTTCCCGTTACTGCTTGTGTCCCCCTCTGATCCTTCGTCCCTCCATGCATCTACCACAGCTTGCTGGTAACCAGGTCCTCAATGCGTCTCCTACAATCTATCACGCGCTCTGCCGGTTTCTGATACGTGCGAGGTGCTTATGGACGCCATACCGTCGCAGTCTGGGATTTACTGACATGACTCTGTTACAGTATCAGCCACATTATGCCATAGCATGGCATGCGAGCGAATGGCAAATGGCACTCCCGCAGCGACGCTGACCGAATTGGCGGACACGTTTCTACCTAGTGGACTGTATGTATCTGACAACGTTTTATCCCTTTGCCCGCCCTTGGGGGCGCCAAACCATAGCGCCCATCGATCACCAAGACCAAGCAATCTAGGGCTGAACTAATGTCTTCTTGTGAGCTACTGCTTGCCATCCCCTGAAGCCAACTTGACAAAAGGCGGATACGGAATCTTAGCCCGATCAACGGCGCCGGCATCCAACAATCTGCTAGAGAAGCATGGCCTGCACGTCAGGGACCTGTCGATTCCACATCGACCTACCTAATTCCCAACTATCCCACGTCGCTCGCGACAAGCTTGCCGCTTGCCATCATAGTATCGCGTGTGTTGCGCAGCAAATGCTGTAGTTACACAGCGGTGTCGCGGAGAATATTCTGATCCATCCTTGAGCTTGGCTTGCACGCAACTGCAACTAGCGTGTCCTGTGAACCACGACGCCGGGCTCGCTCACACCCATTGCGGTATCGCCGCCACGTTCTGAGGCCTGGACATACGGCACAAAGCCATTCGATACGAATACTCAGTCATGATTGCCTGCAAAAGTCTCGGTACCGGGCTTGAGTCAGTTGAGGTCACAAGAGGATTTCGCAATCTCTCCATCGGCCGTGGCAATGCTCGTGCCGGAGACCCCATTTCCTCTGATCGATGACCTCCTCGTCCATTGGCACCCTGTCGACAAGCTGGAAAATGGGCAGCTAACCCTGCTAACCCCTCTTTGGAAAGAATTAGCCAAGCCCCCGAGCTGCTGCATTCAACGCAAGCATCCTGGACGCCTCTGTCGAGTTGGTGGAACCAAGCCACGTCGAGTCTTGATTGGCCTTGGTTACTGGAAAGGCCGCAGATCTGGTGCTTGAGATCAAGGATTCTTTGCGCACTGTATCGAGTGAGGACGTCCCGTCCTTGGAGTGGTAGGGTGGCTAGGCTAGCTAGGGTGGACATTCCTTTGGGCCCTTGGGTCCTGTACGGGGTTGTCTTCTGGGTGGAACTTGGTTACCAAAGCGCAGGGCACGCGGTGACTACCCATGCCATGTTCTCTCCCCCTGGTCGACCTCACCACCATGCCGGCTTCGTGATGGCCCTCAACAGCAGAGGTTGTACTTTTCCGGGACTGGACTGACTGAGGACAATGGTTGTTTGACTGTGACCATAGGGGGACAAGAAACTGTCTGCCATGGCGACCAATGGATAACACCGGGCACGATTGAACAACATAATTGCGGCCAATAACGGTCACTCTTTGTTTTTTCCCCGTCTTTACGTCCACGCCGCCCTCAAATTTGCAAGTCAGTCAGTCAGTCATTCATCTACAGCACAGTACCCTACCCAGCCAGAGCCAGGGGGACGGACATTGATGAGCAACGCAAGGACCACCTCCCATTCCCAGCCAGCAGGCGCAGGTTCCAGGACACAGCACAGCAAGCACGGTAGCTTCAAGACAGGGGACAGGGATCTCCCGTTCCTTTGGCTCTGCCTGCCTCCCTCCGTCTCCAGTCAGTGCCTGCCCTTGATTGCGGTCTTGCTTCTTTCACACAGGGCAGGCATATAATTTTTTTTTTCTCTCTCGTCGTCTGGGGGAGAAAACCGCAGTCACCAACAGGCAGTCTTTTTCACCTCCACCGACGTCCTTATTGTTAATTACATTGGTACGGGTTCAACCACTATTTGTTCGCTGCACCCCTCTGATTCGACATTATCTACACTCAACCTCCTGCCCTGGAAAAACACGCTTGATCTTTCTCGTAATTACTCGCCGCTTTCGCTCAAGAGCCACGAGTCAGCGGCATATTCGGCACCGGTCGCGACGTGGTGGGGTATCCTCGGCAGAAAGATCGACCAGCTCAGATTTTCTGGCCTGTGAGCCAAATCCAAGTCTAGCCATCCCATCGAGCCCAGTCCAGTCCAGTCCAGTCCACCATCTCTCACCACGCTACGACGGAAATACCCCGACTTGAGATTCATTTGTTGCAGCATTTCTCTGCAGTATCGACAGGACATATCTATTTACTGCGGAAAGCTGGCACAAACTCGCACGCCCCTCTCGTTCAGACAAGCCCACGCTACATCCAAGTTCGATAAGCGCAGGATCCCACTGCACTGGGTTGTGTTGTGTTGTGCTGGCCATACCTTTTGCTCACCCGCTCATTCATTCATCCATTACATTGTACTTACTGTGCCTTACCGTACGGTACTGACTGTTACGCATCGACCCGTTGCACTTCGGTATCTTCCAGTCTAGTTAAGTTAGCAAACACCAAGCCGACTGTCAACCAGAACTCGACGCGTATAGCCGCATACAACTTGGACATCCGTTCGTTGATCGGTGTCCCTGGCGGCTCGTCCCATCTTGATATCGATATCTTTGTGCCCCCGGTTCGCGGAGGAGTACATCCTGTCCCAACTTCGTCATATAAAATTCTTTCTTTTCGGGTCCCACACCTCTTTGAGTCTCCGTCATTAGAGAAGCTTTCTTGCCTTGTGCAGACGCATAGAGACACCCCTCCCCCCCCTGCAAGGTCGCGAGTCACTCAGCAAGACGAGAGTCAGTGTATCGTGGGAAGATACACTTTGGCACACCCTTGTTCATCTCGGGCTCTGAGGCGCTAGACCCATTTCCTTCTGGTCGCTCGGCAGAGTCCACTGTACCAGTCCGATTTCAACACCGCACTATATTAGTGTGTCGCTCCCCAAGAACTACGGGCGACTTAGCCCGACCTCTCTCTGATCGAGGAAAAGCGAACTATCCTTGCCCTAGGCTCCATTCCCCCATCTCTATCTCCCCTCCCCAGCAAGATCCGCGCTCAAGGACTCGGCCTAGGAGCTCGCATCACACACTTAAACCAAATAAACCAGCACTTGGTCTCGCAAACGGCGCTACTGCTACCGCCGCCAGCAACATATACTGCCGCGCTGCCATATTACCCTTCTTTCCCCTGCTACCGGCAAACACCAACTTGACGCGGGCCTAAACTAAACGTCGCCGGCCATTTCTTTATCATCAGCCCCGTGGAGCTGTAGCATGTCTCTGGTGCCAACACAGCAACCTCATACTTTTGTTGACAACCACGCATCGTTGCATTCTACTTCCAACATCGCGAAACTTGGTTCCGAGGCGACCCTTGACACGCTCCTCAGCTCTCCCAACTCTATGGAACGAAGTGCTACGGAGTACTCGCAGTCAGGTTTGCCTTCGCCCTATCCCAGCAACTTCGGCGACACCAATTCTGAAGGTTCGAGGGCAGATCACGCATCTGCTGTGCAATATCCTGTCAAGCAGGAAGTCAACTACTCGACATCGGCCACTCCCACCTCCGAGTACGGCGTATACCCTCAATCAGCCCGATCAGGATCTTTCCCAGAGCACGTCCAGCGTTCATACCATCCTGCCAGCAGCACCAGCAGCGGAGGTATGGCGCAACAACAGAACAGTCCGTCAATGCCCCAGCAGGATGGGCGTAGCCATCAGACCCATCCGGTCAAATCTGACAACGATGTTCCTATAGATCCGTCCATCGCCGCCCCGAGCCCAACCTACGCCTCTTATGGGCAGCATTCACCTTATGCGCCCAACCCAGACATGACACACAGTTATTCTCATCCCGGCGGCGGCATGTATGCGCAGCCGCGACCAGACTGGGCTGGTTATGGTCAGCACGGCGGTGCGCCTCTGACTCCTGGCCACCCGGTTTACGCTCAGAATCCTGCCTCAGCGCCACCACAAGCACGGCCGAATCAGGTATGTTGAGCTTGCGCAGATGAAAACAAGGTGAACTGGAACTCGTTTGAGTGAAATGCGCGTGTGCTGAAAATTTTGGGACGCGTCTGATGCTTCATGGTTCAGTTCACTTTGTGGACCGCCTGCTCCATGACCAATGAAAATGTCTAACATGTGGATTAGGTTTACTCCTTCGTTCCCATTCCAGGTGCCCAGCAGCATAAGCGACCTCGGCGACGATACGAAGAGATTGAGCGCATGTACAAGTGTGGATGGAATGGCTGTGAAAAAGCTTATGGTACACTGAACCACCTGAACGCTCACGTCACCATGCAGTCCCACGGACAGAAGCGAACACCGGAAGGTAAGCTAACTCACAACTGCACAGTTTGTAGGAAAAAAGGCGCGCATATCTAACTCATTCTTGTAGAATTTAAGGAAATCCGCAAGGAGTGGAAGCAGCGGAAGAAGGAAGAGGAAGCCAACCGAAAGGCCGAAGAGGAGCGACAACGCCAGGCCGCAGCCGCAGCTGCAGCTCAAAATGGAGGTGGCGAGCCTCAAGGACCTGATGGTACTCCCACCTCATCTTATCCCGGCCGAACTGTTCAGCTGCCTCCCATCGGATACCAGCCTGCTCAGTACCCGCCGCCACCTTCTGCTGTTCCCCAGCAGCCTCTCCCCGACTACAACAACAGCCATATGTACTCCAATTACCAGCCTCATTCACCCTACGCGCAGCCCAGCCAGGGCATCCCTTACCAATGTATGTCGCAAAGGCAGAGGGTGGCTTAGTGGAAAAACTAACCAGGCTTAGCAAACGGTGGTCAACCCCCAAGCCACTAATGTGGATGGTCAATCAAGGATCAATGCACTAGAGGAGGAAAGTCACCAAAAGTCAGGATGGAAAATAATACCCGCTGTACTATATTGGAATCGCCGCCATGTACGTCTCTGGATCTCGCATCAGCGCAAGCGTTGTAGGGACTGCAGATGGCATGCATGGCGGAATTTGGAGGACGGATCGTAGAGACACGATCCTGGCCTGGTAATTGCTCCTCTACTTCGAGTCGCACTACCCCTTGGCTGGCTCGTCTACCTTCCTGGGGTGTCCAACATATCCTTTCAATCATTGGACTTGTTCTTCTTCTTGGTTTCGGATTTCTTGGAGTTTACATATATGCTCTTCGACAAGATATTGGGATGGGGAGTTCCGAATTCTATCATGAGCATCAGGTTACTGGTCAAGGGGCGGTCCTGGAGGCTTGGCGTGGTTTTTACTTGCATTTGCGATGAATTGTTACGTTTACCGGAGGCATGACCCATGGACAACCCGGTGCCAAAATGCAGTGGGTTGACCTTGAGGCCTGCGTTTTCTTTTCACATTATTGCGCGGTGCGTCGGGATGAGGTTTCGGGTGCAGATATATACGGAGATCCGACTTCTTCATCTAACGATGTTGATGAGCCACTGAGGTTGGCGGAGACGTGCAATAGACGCATACAGAGGGTAGGTATATTATGATCAGGGCGGCAAAGCTTATGTGGTCTCAAGTGCCACATTTTGAGTTATTACATTGTGAAGCAAATTTTATCTGTACAACACACGCTGCTTCTATACTTTTGATCCATGAATGGTGATGTCAAGCTTAGAGCATTATATGACAGAAACGGTGGTGATACATGATGTGCGCTACTAGATAGAATGCGACAAGACTTGATGTTAGTGAACCAGGCTGTCGGGTCTCAAATCAGCCCTATCTCCTTTCAGAAGAGGTAAAATGGACCAAGACACATGGGAATGATGCTTAAACTTGGCTGAACGTGGGTGGCGTGCCGTGCCGTGGTAGGGTTGTGTTGCACATAATACTGCAGCAAAGAAATGGATGGTTGCGTTGTGTCTCTGTGTAACCGACGCTAAATCTACGTACATAGGCGAATATTCCCAGGTCAGGACAAGTCAAGGGTGTGAATAGCAAAAAGAGTCCCCAAAGCAAGGATATAGATGGGGTGATGGTGGTGATGGGCAAGGCAGAGGACAGAGAAGGGAAAGGTCGGGTAACACAAGACATGGAAGAGCGTGACGTACATGTGTAGTGCATGTTAGCCTGTGTGAAGTGGTCTGATGCTGTTTTCCCGGCTTTAACCAACGCCAAGTGGACAGAGTAGTATATTAGGTAGCTAGCAAAAAGCAGATCTAGCTACTACTTACTAGCTACATGAGTTGTGAGATTGGCGAAAGGCCAGTGCAGTGTGTGGTGTGTGCGTATGCGGCTGGGCTGGGCTGCTGGCGATGATGGCAGCACGCACAGTAGAACAGAATGCCGGGAGGATCTGCAGCTGGGATCTAGAGATAGGGGGAATATGAGAAGCGATGAGTGAAGTTGTATTCTACGGCGTTGTTGAAGGTCCATCCATGCATGTGCTGTGCTGTGCAGTGCATACGGATATAATATGGATACAGAGTGGCAGATAGTTTCATGATATAGACAAGGGGTAGTTAGTGACTTGAGTCAGGAGGGGAGATTTATTATGGTTCAAATAAAATACCGAGACCACCAAGGAATTAAATTTTGTATTGTCTGACAATTATATATGATGCATCTAGACACATTGCATTCACAGCCCTACGATATCATACTGCAATGTACGATACAAATCACGCTTGCATGCTGCAGATAAGCAAAGCTACCTACCTACATATGTATGTATGTACATACATATAGACAGGACTGTAACGTCTCATCCAGAAAACCACTAAACAAGGGGGGCGTGTACAGCGAAGCAAAGCCTAGCTAGGAATTCCAACTAGAACAAAAAAGCGAGCCAACTAACTTATACCAAGGCCATAGAAAAGTGCGTGCACGCGTGCGTAGCGTGGAGCGACCAAAAGTAAGTGTGTGTGTGACTGATGCTGTTGCGGGTTGACAAGGGGGTGGCCTTGCGCTAGGAGAATTTAGCCGCTTCTCTCTACATTTATACTGCTACCTTATTAGCAAGGTACAGTAGGTAACACAAGACAAGGAGAGACAAGACATGTGCGCTCTGTTGGTTCTGAATTGACCTTGTTTCGTGTCGGTCGGTACATTGAGCAAACTAAAATTCACATGGTGTCGAAACTTTGTTTAGACTGGTCTTGTTTGTTCCTTTGTCTCGGGACACCTAAAAAGGTTTACTTACATACACCACCACTCGCTCACGTCTGAGCGGGAAGGGCTTGACCGTTGGATTAGTTTATACTTTTCAACGGCGTCGAGTTTCAATTCTGAGACGGGTGTGAAGAAAAGGTACCGTATTGAAATACGTGATACAAAACCTTTTGGCGGTTTGTCTTGGAGTGTATTGTCGTACGACATGGAGATTTGGACGTCGTGACACTGACAAGGCTGAGGGTAACAAACACACGGTAAATTTAAACGGCATGAATATATACTCAAATCAATATTACAAGAAAGTGTATTGATGAGGCAATAACTCAAACATCAGTATGTAATTTTCCCGAACCGTTTCTTTATTCTTTGCCAGGTCAGTGAATTGCTTTCATGATTAGGAGTAGATATATACACACAGATGCCCTCCTTTACAACAATCCTCACCACCAAACCCATTTCTACTCCCAAGTATGTCGCGATACATATACCACTTACACCGCTATAACACTAGAATTCCCAAGAAACTCTAAACAACAACCAACACATCCCGTTCAACATGCGGGCCCCGTTAACGCGGCCCGAGCCTGGGCCAGGGTCGTGCACAAGCTACATGGTGGTAAACTTACGCTGCACAGACGCACAGAAAGCACCCTGGCTTGGGGCTTGTGGGATCCACGATAGTGGCAGTGTTAGCTCTAGAATTGTTCTATAGCAGGGCTCTATCTCGTTGCGGTTACGGTGCGGTAGCGTTTGCAGGGGATAGGGGGATGTCGAAACAAGGCGTGAGCGGTTGAAACTAGGGAGTTAAGTTTTGGTTGATGGCAAAGTGACAGTCGTTAGTCTATAATATCGTTAATATAGCATAGGTTATCTCTGTTCAACTATTGAATTGCTTCAGTGTTTCAATTAGTCACGTGTGGTCGGTTATACAATTATATAATATTAACTTATCTATTTGCTCTAGCTTTTACATTGCCTTAGGTTTTTTAACTTTCGCTTCCTAAACCTTTATACCTATTATTTTCCTACTTTTTATAATCTAACCCTACAAAATTACCCTAAGACCTCTTTATATAT